>BMAU01018050.1:0-227727 GCA_019973935.1 Trichonephila clavipes | reverse complement strand
GATCAACTTCTATTCCTTTTTGTGTAATCCAAAATCCAAGATATTTAACTCGAGAAGAGCAAAATGGCATTTTCTCTATTTGCTTTAAGTTTGAAATGTAGAGTCTTTCAAAAATAGTTTTAAAACATGTGTTTTCAAAAGTTTCTGACAAAACAATTATATCATCTAGATAGGTAGTGCTAGAATGTCTTCCAGACCATTAAAAACGGTTCATCAGTCTTTGAAACGTAGCAGGTGCGTTGCACCAAACCATATGGCATTCGTAAGAAACGGTAAGTGCCAAAGGGTATACAAATGCTGCAGCTCTTGTCTTGATCTTCAACATGCACTTTAACTTGATGGTATCCTGCTCGCAGATCAAGTGTAGACATGAAAGGAGTGAGTTTTTGCTTGATGTAACAAGTCATCCATTCTAGGAAGAGGATAGAGTATCTGCGACTGTAATTTCATTCAATTTCCTGTAATCAATACAGAGGCAGAAATGTTCCATTTGGTTTTGGTATAAGTACCACTGGGGGAAGCATACGAGGGATTCACATTCTTCAATTATGCCTTCTGAGAGAAGTCTATCGATTTCTTGTTTTTAATATTTCCTTCTTGGAAGGATTCATCCTATAAGGTGGCACTGCAACTGGAAGATGGTTTCTTGTATTTATACGATGTTCAATAAATGGTGTGGCTCTCCCCTGGTTGAAAGCATTCTTCATACTTTTCCAATAGTGAATTTATTTCTTCCTGTTGTGGAAGTGAAGGTGAGTACCTTCATTTTTCGAAGTTGACAAAGATGTGTTCAGGGTCAACAGTGAGCAGAGCATTGATATTAGGAGGCGCTTTCACAAAATTATATTTTCTGTGAGACGTTTCAGTGAAGTACCATTGTTTTCTTTGGAGATCTAAGACGATCCCTGCAGCTGTTAAAAAGTCTATGCCTAGAAGGGTTCTGTTACCTCTAGCATTTTCAAAATTAATAGTTCCGTGGGAATGACTTTTCATGACTACTAATGTCTACGAAGTTGTCAGTATTTCTGTGGTTTGAGTACGACCGTCAGCAGAGTCATCTGCATGGTTTTCTCTTCAAAATTCAATCCTTTTTGTTTAAGTAAATGGTATAATTTTTCACCAGCCACTGAATGTGTAGCACCAGTATCAGCACAAACTGCTGCTTCTGTATATAAATGGAAATTTGGATTATACTAATGGGATTACTTTCACTAGAAAAACTATAAAAGTTTGATTGATTCAGACTTGATGACAAGGCATCATCTTTTTGTCGAACTGGGTTGCAAGTGTGGCATCTTGATCGAATGATTCAGGAGCACCACATCCATAGCAAGATACAGGAGTTCTGTCTTCTTTTTGTATCAACGATTTTCTTTTCAGGTATTCTGTCTTTGGAAATGGGATTCCGCCTGTGTACTGGGAATCCCGGTTTCCCGCCTACTTTGACTGGAAACCAGACAGAGAATGTTCATACGACAACTTAGGATTTTGTGTGTAGTTACTTCTCCAGGGACTGGAATTCATTTCTTTTTTGTTTTCCTGCTAAAGTTTTTATTGTTTTTATTTCTCATGTTTTTAACTTCTTCATACGAATCTAGCTTATCCACTAGTTGTAGAGGATTGTTCAATTACACCACTGGTCCAAAAGTGATCTTTGTAATCTTGAGGGGTTTCTTTTATTTGGTCCGCCACAATCAAATCTTTCAATTCTTCAAGCGTCGTAACTTTTGATTCTTTCAGCCACCCATCAAAATATGTTTGCAAGTCAAAGTGAGAAGTCACGCCAGGTTTTCACAGGATCTTTAGTGTGTCGGGAAAACATCTGCCGAAATTTTTCTGCCGCAATTTAAAGCGTTTTAAAGAATTTGTTTGACTTTATAGTAGTCTTGAGCATCGGCAAAAGATTCTTTAGTGATTAAATTTTGAACTTCAGTTGGTAAAAGACCAACAAGGTACACCACCCACTGTTGAATTGGTACTTTTAAAAATGTTAATTGCCTTTCGAAGAGGTCTAGAAAAATTGTTACATCAGTTGTCTTTGGATCAAAAAAATCGGTAATAGCTTATGGAGTTCTAACTTTGGCATTTGGAGTCTGCAGTTGTAGAAGTATCAGTTATATTGTAATTTTTGCAGTTCAAATATTCGTTGGTTTTCTTTTTCTCTTTCAGCCCGCAATTCGAGCTCTTTTCTATCACAAATAGCGATTTAAGCATTCACAGTAAAATCTGCATCATACCCTTCACTTTTTAGATTGCGTCTTTTTTATGTCAAGAATTTTGAAATTGTCTGGTATTGATATGTCTAGCGTTTCCGCCAATTCAAGGAGGTCTCGCGACCTTTGCTAAATAGGCCATCGTGAAATGTCACTTCAAATTAATTACAAATTTATATTCTTTGAACTTTAAATTTAATTTAACAAAAATATTATTAATGAAATAATAATACAGTATTATATATATAAATGCCACATAAAAGTAATATCTCAATTTCTTACAATATGCAATTTGAAAAAAAAAATTTTCATGAATCACAAAAATGAAAAAAAAATAAAACTATTTTCGTTGTTTTCAAGCTCAATACACAATCAAAGTAAAATTACTATCAAACTTTTAGTTAAAAAAAAACATCAAAATGAAAAATCATGAAAACACATTTGAAATACATCATACCACAAGTAAAAAGAATCATATACGTTCTCATAAATAAAAGTTCTACTTAGCCGAAAACAAAATTTCTATTAGTATTCAAAAAGAAAAGTTATTAGAACTCAGTTATAAATAACCTTGAACTGTCTATTTCTCCTTGTTTAAATTTATTCTCGCTTACGCAGCATAAAAATATCTCATCCAGTTTCATAAATGAATCATAGCTTAAAATTAATACTAGCAAGAAGAAGAAAACGGAGATATACTATATTCTTTTTTTTTAAACTTCACAAATATATTATTTAACTGAGACAAATCTTTCAACATATAATGCTACATTTTACACTTAAAATTATACATAAATGAATATTTTTTTTTTTTTGAAATAGCATATAACAATACAAAAATTTTCCAGCTTAAATGCTTTCGAACAAGAATTGTAATCATTCAAAGAAAATAATACACATAAATACATATATATTTGGTTTTGTGTTCTCACTTAGATTTTAAGTAAACAACGTTATACTTATTAGTTTAAACAATACAGGAAGTATATTTTAAATACACATTGAATATAATTTAACTGTATATTGTGCTGTTTAGCAAATTACACAATTACATTTCTTGAAATAAGAAGAAAAAAAGATTTCTTAATTCAATTCGAACAGGACGTTCTAAATTTAAATCAGTAAAGAATGTTCTCTATGTCAGAACAATGAAGTCAATTTTTAAGAAATTAAAACTTACACAATTCTTTTTAGGATATTAAATCCAATTTGCATTTGGGCATGCAATGGTTAATTTAGTATTATAAGGTATAATACTTAAAGAAAATTCAAAGTAAAAACTACTTGTTCTTCAGGTGAAGAAGATAAATCAAAGATTCTTTTTTGGAATATTTTAAGATATGTAGTTAAATACACTCATGTCCATAAATTAGGAATAATGAAGTTCAGGCAAAGAAAGAGACAGAAGCAAAACAAATTTGACTTATTTGTAAAGTCTATTCATTAAACAAAAGGTAAAGAGCAAAAAAGATGCTATATGTTTGACATAATTAATAAAAATTGCGATTTTTACTCCCTGGAGCAAATTTCAAAGAAGAAACTATTTACAAAAAACAGTATAACATGGTTAGTATGTTGTTTCATACGGAGTATGTCTCCCAGACGATGCAATATAGGCCTTACAACGACTAGGCATGCTGAGTATCAAATTATCAATCTGATCTTGGGGGAATATTACACCACTCATCAAGCAATGCCCTCCGAAGTTCCGGTAGACAGGTGGGAGGAGATTGACCGGCTGCAATTCGTCGACCAAGCATATCCCACACATGCTCTACTGGATTCAAGTCCGGTGAGTATGCCGGCCAATCCATACGGGTGATATCCTCAGATTGAAGGCATTCGTCTACAATGTTTGCACGGTGAGGACGGGGGTTGTCATCCATAAACAGAATTTCAGCACCCATGGCGCCCCGAAACAAACGTACATGTTGCTCCAGAATGACATCCCAATAGATGTGGCCTGTCATTGTTACACTCTGAACATGCAGGTCAGTTATGGAACCAAGAATAATTCCTCCCCAAACGCGAGCCATCCTGCACCACCGTAACGGTGTCGTTCAGTGCTGTTCTCTTGGGGGTAACGAGTACCTGGCGCTCTCCATATTAAAGTCCGGCGAAAATCAGACTGCAAACTAAACCTGGACTCGTCGGAAAACATCACACAAGACCACTGTTGTGGTGTCCACAATGCATGCTCTCTACTCCAGGTTAATCGCAGGCGATAGTGAGTTACGGTAAGTTGAACACATCTTACAGGCCTACGAGCATATTGACCAATGTGCCCTAAGCGTCTGTACACGATCTGCCTTGAAACTGTCGTACAGGTAGCTGAAGAGGACTGACGAGACAGGTCTGATTCTGTGCTCCGTCTCTTTCTTTTGGCAGTAATTCTCAAACACACACACACCTGTCCTCATTTGGCGTTGTAACTCGGGGGCGACCTGTTCTGTAACATCTACTCACATTACCATCATTTTGGAATCGTTGCCAAAGCCTGGAGATGACACTCTGGCGATTCCAAGTCCCTCGGATACTTCCAGCTGGGTACGTCCACATTCCAGTCGTCCAATAATTTTACCACGTAAAAAATCATCCAAATGCTTCCTTTGTGTCATAACTATGCCGTTATTGCACTGAATGGCTTTTAAAGCGCTTGTGCACAATTTTAATTCTTTGCCACCATTCCTTATATACCCCTCTCTTCCTTTCTCGTCATTGTGACGTACTATCCGCGCCATCTGGTGGTTTCCTGTAATTTGCATATTCTTCTTCAAGATGTGTGTGACAATTCTACAGGTGAAATTTTTATTTTAGAGTTCAATTTCTGTGTGATTCTGAATTATCCTTAATTTATGGATATGAGTGTATTTTTATATAAGAAGAATGTGGATAATAATTATTTATGAATGAAAATTAATTTAATATACAGGGTATTCTCTACCAAACTGATAAATTGGAAGGACGTGTAGGATGCGTTCATAGAAGACTTAGAATCACAGGGGAATGCACGATCGCAAATGCCGCAGTTATGAGCTGTGGTGCAAAGAAGCAGCAGCAGCAAAAGTTTTTTAAAAAAAACAACACATTAATGTGACAGAAAACATTTTATTGAAAGGTTATACTAAATCAAGTGCTCTAAACTACAGTCAGAATTCGTCTGGTATACCCGACAGCGACGCTGCATGGAATTCCTTACGTTCTGGAAGATTCCTGGCAATTCACGTATTCTCTCGGCAGCTACAAATATTAGAGTGTTTCCTTCAACTGAAGGAACGGGCGTCTTGTACGCCAAACCCTTTATATGAACCTAGACGAAGTTCATACACTTTCGAACACCTGTTGTAGTACAAACTCTCAACAAAATGCCTTCTGACTCATTAATGCAGCGTTTCACATCCCCCAAGGGGATGTGAAAACTCCACGAGGGGGGCGAGCCTATTGAAAAGTCGAAAACAAAAGATTATTTATAAAAAAAATGATTAATTTACTTAATGTAAGCAAACAAACTACTTTCTGACATAATAAAATATAAAATACACATTTACACTGATATAATACACTTACAATGTATCACTACTGTACAATGTATTTTAGTATTAGTTTAACAATATTAAGTTAAGAATAAGTTCGATAATTATCAATGACCTCATGGGGGCTTGTACTATCGCTTATCCTGATAATTTGCGTGGTTTTTAATTTATTCCTTAACTCGCGATTCAAAGTGACGCGGTTCGCTCCCCACTGCCACCGAGCGTATTTGGATGTTGTTTAGGAGAAGGAGTAAATAAGCCCTGTCGAAGTCTCTCTTGTTACATTCCAAAAACCTTCGGACTAATTGTATGGATAGCACTTTTCAGAAAAGATAGTATTTCAGATAGACGTCCAGAAAATTAATGCTTTGGCTGAGAGAGACGTTTATGTGTGTCGGTGGCACATAAGAGGTTAAAGCCGTATTGTAGCTTCAGTGTCAATGTAGAGTATTATTGAATTCAATGCATTGGTATTGTATGGAGGGGGAAATGATGATGAGGTAGTGGGTCGCGTCTATTGAAAGTTTGAGAGCTACTGCATTAATGTGTTGCTGTTTCTGTTCTTTTTCTCTGCTTCAAATAAATATGCATAAAATAAATAAAAATATAGATAGTGTGTGAGCTAATAGTAGGAATTTAAAAATATGTTTAGGTAATCTATGGCTAAATAATAAATTACTCTTTTACATTTCAGTTAAGACAAGTGGTTCGGAAGTGTACAATTATCGATCCCGTTAAAAGGCCATCATCGACTGATTTACTCGACTTGCTGTCTAGCTTGAATGAAAAGTCCTGACACAGGGTTTTAATCCAATGGTGGATTTGAACTTAAAGTGGGAACCCAACCGAATACAGCGTAAGTAACTGAATTAAAAAAACCTGTAATATACATATCCGGGCCATATAAGTTCTGGGGCCGAGGTAGACTAGTGGTCAAGGTATCGGATCGTGGATGGCTTGTCACGAGTTCGAGCCCAGAACCACTAAAGACCCACCGTGTAGGGCAGCGATGCACATTCAATCGGTCGAGAGCTCAAGCGTCCTCCCGTTGGTGTGGTGTGGTAGTTAGGAGAATGGGGTGGCAGCTCAGGTGTCGTCCCCGTCACTTGACCATGGTACAAAATTACGTGGTCCGTTGCCCAAAGCCCTCGTGCAGCTGAACAGTGCGACGTTAATATTCACTCACTCACTCATCGTATAAGTTCTGACAAAATTATATAAGGAAGTTAGAATGAAAAACATTTTGCAGTAGAACGTCGTTCATCCGAACGTCTATTATCTGGAGCGTAAAATATCCGGACCAGTTTTTTTTTTGTTAACTATTTGTTCTGTATATGAATACGTTTCCGAACATTGCAATGCTCAACAATTGTTTCGCATGAGTCCAAAAGGTGTGAGGTATTCGCCCGTGGGGGATACCTTACTCTTAAGTTAACTTCGTGATCTAGAGGTGTGGGATTGAATGAAGAACCAGGCGTTGCCATGATCTTAAAATGTCTTTATTAAGATCTTAACTTAAACACTAACAATGATGATATTTATATTATAACTTAGAGGATCTGAGGTGTGAAAACACACAATACGTATTACCAAATAAGCGCGATCTTAACCACTATATCAAACTTTCCCGTTAATTCCTAATCTCTGTTTATATCACAGTTACTAATAGATATAGAATTATCCTACCTTAATCTCTTGTTTAACCGCAATCATCTCGGATCCTAAACATCTTTAGTTTATCTCGCGTGGAATAGTATCCACCTTGGCTTGACCGCTCTATCACGGATAGCTTCACACTCAATGACGGCTTTCTTCTCTTCCTTCAGTTCACGCGCTTAATCTAGACTAGCATAATCACTTCCCAATAGACGTTAAATTTCTGCTATTTAAAAGGCTTCTAATTTGCATATTCACGCTTCGCTTCTGGATTTGGTTGGAAAGAATTTGCCTTTTTCGCCCCCAAAGATCCCAAGAGGAGTTTGTAGTAGAAAACGTGATGAGCCCGTCACAAAGGGATGGAAAAACTCAAGGTCAGGGATACTTGGGGAATTTCAGTTGTGTGATTTGGTAAACATTTGCGCGAATATTAAGTCAGTTTGTTTCCAAGTGAGGGGTGTATACGTGCTCTTTTGTTGAGTTGTGCTTCGAATTCAAAACGGAAACACAACGTCTTGAACATGGAGACAAAACTTAAAATATTGAACCGTCTCGTGAAAGTAGCAAGGGTCCATTAAATGCTGACGCGTTTTCTGCATTAGACACAGCTATGGAGTGGTACGAACAACAATCAGAGTGCTGTCCTACTCAACTACTGCTGCTCAAGAGCATCAGAGACCTTGCAGCAATGAAAACGAAGGTATACAATGGTGCAGAGAAAAATACGCGATTATTTTCCACAATAAAGGTAAAATTGCAACATTTTGTACCTATTTTAATTTTCTTCAAGCACGTTTCCCATATGTGATGATTTTCAATATTCGTATAGTGTCCGATTTTATAACTGCATGGATCGCATTCGGTTTTCGGGTATCCGAACAATCGCGCAGCATATCCGAACGGTGTCCAATCCCAATGGATTCAGATAAAAAACGTTCTACTGTATAATCAAATTTGTAACTAAACCTTATTTCAACTTCAATTTTAACAACATACGACTTTTATTCACATTGATCACTTGTTGACGTTTTGAAGTCTCTCTCTCTTTGGCTTATCATCTGTGGAAACACGTACTACATATGTGGGAATTTACATCGCTGCTTTTTTTTCCCCTGAAGAACGCTTAAGACTGATCTAATTGGAGTGCCGTCTTTGGCATACATTTGCATCCTATACTGACCGCAATTTATTGTCGAATGGATCCAAATCCGGTCTGCTAGAAGGCTAGTTTTCGTAATCTTTTTAAGTCCGGCATATTCTCTTTCAAACATCGCTGAGTCGTCTGTGCCTTATGAGCAAAAGTAGAGTCCCGTTGAAAAGCCTAACCTTTTCCATTGAAAGTTTAGGTTTTAAGAGAGTGTCTTGATAAACCTTTCCCGTGATTTTCCTTCCTTTCTGGCAAAAGTGAATCTCTAACACGCCTTAAATTTCGGTAGGATTTTGATTTTTTTTTCTATATCTGAATTCCTTTTTAGATAAGTCGGTATTTGAAAAGAAACTCGAAATATATAGAAAATAATAATAATAATGCGCGAAATCTTCCTCGCGTAATGTTGGGTGCTGTCCGACACGGACGCCAGAGAAAAGCAAATAGTAAAGGGGGATAGTAATAAGCGAAAATAGTGTGCCAGTCCCGACTTGTTCATGTTATCTTTTCACTTAACCCTTTATCTACCGCATTATGATTTACTGCATTTTTTGAAGTGATAACTTCTCGAACTTGAATGAATGTCACGCTCGGGTTTGTAAAGCTCTTTTGACTATTTTCATCTTTAGTCGGAAATTGGACTTGTACAAGGTCATCCATGACATACACGCCCCCAAAAAGAAGGGACGCTTTTCTCCTTCCCACGCCAACTCAGATGTTGTCCTCGTCATTTGACCATGGTTCAAAATTATTAGGTCCGTCACCAAAAGCCCTCGATCTGCTGAATAAAACGGCGTTGATATTCACTCACTTGCTTTAGATACCTCAGACGCATCATTTTGAAAGAAAACGGCCAGTTATCTTTCGATAACCTCTAAGTCAGTGCTTCTCAAACTTTCAATACTGGCGCCCCCCTTTTCGATCACAATTTTTATCGCGCCCCCCTTATACATTAATAATGCACTGAATGCAATAATAATGAACTTTGATACTAAAGCTACAAAAGGCGATCTTAATTGTAAACCATACAAATAAGTAACATAAGCATTAAATTTTGTATACTCCTTTTGAACAAAATAAATAAATAAAATAATAGGATAATTATTATGTTATTTTTCCTTTCTCTAATTTTTAAATTGAACATATTACAAAATGCGGTGGCTGCTTAGAAGACAAAATATAGATATCTGCTAAATATAGAAAAAATAACTCAGTGGGTCAATTTCTAATCATAAGCATTCCTTATAAAAACTTTGCTTTGCAAGACAAGCCCGTGGAAGTCGTTAATAATTATTAAAAAATTTAGTATTAATGAATTAGTTATAAACTACTATGGAGCACTGATACATTAAAAGTATACCGGCTGAAGTGCCCGCTTGCACGAGTTCATTTATAAGAAAATAAAACATTATTGAAATAATCGCTGAATTTTGTAAGGAGAGTAAGCCAAGTGCGCGACAATGTTTACAAAAATGTAAAATGATTTTTAAATGATTGCTCAAAGTATAATTAGTTTAAAGCGAACTATAATTCTAAGCCTTACAGAATTATCATTTAGAATTGATGTTGAATAAAGAACAATAATACAAAATTCAGATGAAGAATAATTATATTATTTTTAATATTTAAAGCGAAAAAGACTTCAACATGTTTTAACCCTGGAGCAGGCACGCACTCGATACTAATGGTCCAGCGGGGTTATTGAGTCACCCCAATCCTTTTTTATAATTATTTTTATAGTACACCAGTGTTTCTCAAACTTTCAATACTGGCGACCCAATTTCAATCATAATTTCTGCACTGAAAACAAAACACTTCGTATACTATTACCATTTTGAAAATCCTACCTATGTTAAACAGGATTTTCTGCGGTGGCTGAACTTTGAAGACAAAATATAGATCTCAGCTAAATAAAGAAAAATAACTCAGTGTCAATATCTGATATTAAACCTTTCTTTGAAAAACTTTGCTCTACAAGACAAGCCCATGGAAGTCACTGATAATTATTAAACTTAGAATAATTTAGTATTAAGAAATTATTTATAAAATGCCTTCTTCAGTACTGATACATTAAACGTATCCTGGCTGAAACACCGGCTCTTCGCACGAGTTAATTTTTAAAAATATAACATTATTCTTGATATAATAGCTGAACTGTAAGGAGAGTAAAACTGCGTGCACGACATTGTGTACAAAAATGTAAAATGATTTTTTTTTTAGATAAATGCTATAATTGTAAATAACTGTTTAAAAGAACTGTAATTTTAAGCATCACAGAATTAGCATTTAGAATTAATTTTAAGTAATGAAAAAGAATATAAAATTCCTATGAAGAATAATTGTGTTACTTTTTAATATTTAAAGCGAGAAGACTTCAAAATGTTTTAACCCGGGAGCACCGCGCACTCGATACCAACGCTGATGGTAGTGCGGGGGAACTCAGTCACCCCAATCATTCATTTATAATTATTTTTACTCTACACGATACAAATTGGAATTCCAGTGAATAATTTAATTAAGAGAAAGTATACTTACCGGCTTTCAAGGAATGTTCATTCTTTCTTTGATGATTCGAAAAAAGTCCAGTAAAACTGAACTAAAATGATTGACAAGTGAAATACCTTAATAAAGGACGAAAAAAGCAAAATTATACTTTTCACTAATATTACAGAAATGTTACTTGCTGGCAAAGCTGTCATATTTTGTTCAAGTAATTGTAGTTTTAATGAGCATTCATGATCGAGTGAGTGAATATTAACGTCGCACTGTTCAGATACACGAGGGCTTTTAGAGACGGACCTCGTAATTTTAACCATGGATAACGAGGACGATACAGCTGGCCTCTTTTAACTACCACACCATTCCAACAAGAGGACGTTTGAGCTCTTTACAGATTTAACGTGCACCTTCCCTTTCACGACGGGTCTTTAGTGGTTTTTACTGGGCTCGAACTCGTGACACCTTTGGTGATCAACAAATAGCAAGTTGAACTTTTTTTCTTTCATGTGTCTTTTTAACAAGTCGAACTGAACCTTGTGGTTCACTTATGGTTTCATATTTCAGTTGATGGAGTTCTTTAGGAAGCCATTGAAAATTTTCTTTCGTTTCATGTTCATCGTGTTTCTCAATCATGAATACTATGCATCAGTTTCAACTTCCTTCAATACAGATCACAGATGCCACCGCTGCCTGGTTATAAGTGTATTCAGAAAAAAATACGGATGCTCTAAAAATTGATTATGACGTTTTTTGACTATGCTTTATATGTTTGAGATTACTCGTAAAAATAAATCTTAGCCAAATAATCCTTCAAAAATCAATCAATTATTTGCCAAATACCGTAAAACTCTTCATTATTTACAATTTCCTATGCTAAAAACAAATACATAAAAAGATGGGATGGAACTAATGTAGAAACCCTACCAGTAAGTTTGAAGGTCAATCAAATAAATGACCAGCAAATGTATTATGCTGCCTGGCTGAAAAACTGTGAATCATGTCTTCCTTTTCTTTCTACAACTAATATACAGTATTTCAATAATAATTACAGTGATGAAATGTTTATCTTCTTAGAATTTTTCTCAGGGTCTGAGTTTCGTTTTTTCTTTTAACGAGTAATATTTTATGTTAAAACAGACGAACGCCAGATGATAAACATAAATTATATCAGTGTTGTTGTGTATTTCTTTTATTATGGAAAAAGTATTTTGTTTCACTTCTTTCCGGTTATTTTTTAAAAAATCATTAAATTTTCGATATGCTCGTGCCCCCCATTGCAATTACGTGCCCCCCAAGAGAAACACTGCTCTAAGTGAAGGATTTTCGTTTACTATTCGTGACACATCGTTCTCTCTCTCTCTCTCTCTCTCTCTCTCTCTCTCACTTTCTTACACTTTTATCTGTTTAGGAAAGAAGAATCTTTTTTCGGCAAGAATTTTGGAGAATTCTCCCCTCGAGTGCTTTTGACTGGAGTGAGTGTTCTCATCGAGTGTGGACGACCACATCTACTGCGGTCTGCAATGCTGGTGGTGTCAGAAAATCTCTTATTGGTTCAATAAATTAATAACCTTTTGATGTTTAAATGTTTGAGCCTTTAAAGTATGCCCTAATGTGTTTTTTTCTGAAGCAGATAAATAACTGTTGCATGCTTCTTTTGAACAGTGCGATCTCAAATTTTTGAGAGAATCAGAACTACTGGCACAACTAGGCAACTATCATTCTTTTCACCAAGTTTTTATTAACTCGCTTTCTTGTTTTTCCGGGTGGAATTTTGTGGTTGATTTTAAACTAACTTCCCGATGAGCTAAAGACTTGAAATTTGAACCATAGCTCAGAAGTGGATGACAATGCATGGAAATGTGAAAAAAGAAGTTACACGGGCCCCCGAAGAGACGGGCCCCGATTTCAAACTTACACGAATTGAGATGAACAAAGATCACCTGTCAATAGCACGAGTCGAGTTGCGTCTATGTATTCAATTTCGTAGCTCTGGGGTCAATGAGGGTCCCCAGGTTGCCATGTTTTTTTTATTAACTCGCTTTCTTGTCTCTCTGTCCGGGTGGAATTTTGTAATTGATTTTAAACTAGGTTCCCGGTGAGCTAGAGACTTGGAAAATTGGACCATAGCTCAGAAGTGGATGAAATGCATGAAAGATGCATGAAAATGTAAAAAATGAAGTTTAAGTTTTGAACCCGGGCCCCCAAAGATGCTTGTATGTCTGTCCGGGTGGAATTTTGTAATTGATTTTAAACTAATTTCCCGATCAGCTAGAAATTTGGTCCATAGCTCAGAAGTGGATGACAATGTATGAAAATGGGGAAAAAGAAGAAAAATACGAAAAGGAGGAGAGAAAGATGAGGAAAACGAAAAAGACGAAAACAAAAATTATATGATTTTTAGTCCGTTATAAAAACATGGTACATTAAAAATTCTTTCAGATTTAATATCAAGTAGTGAATCACCTACTTTGAAATCGCTGTTTGCTACATATATATAGTTTTATTTATGTAAATATTTTGTCTAAAGATTTAAAAAAAATTATTCCTAAAAATTTTCTTTTGTCTTTATAAGAATATCTTATTCGTAATATTTAAATATTTGTTCCATAGTTTCTTTCATAAAAAATTTTTATTCATTTACCGTTCTTTTTTCGCATCTTTTTAATCAGAACATTTTCCCTGTATACGTATGTGTCTCATTTAAAAATCGTTTGAGATATCCGATCATTAAAATATAACATTGCACTTTTATGTAGTTGGCTGAACTACACTGAATAATGGATTCTTTTAATAAGAATTTGATATGTATAAAATATTATTTAAAAAATTGTTGCTGAATGCCGTGTTGTTGCCACCCAATCGATGGTTTACGAAACTCGTCGTTGAAGGAAGGATAGATTACATCCGTCATTTTGACCGCAGCTTTGCGCACCATGCAGATTAGGATTTGTAGTCTCGGGGTCCCAGTGTTTTTTCTAATCCCGGAATTAAATCTTTGTCTGGATTATATTTTTTTTAAAATTTCACAACAAAATTTTCTAAAAATTTGACTTTTAAAAGATTTATATTTTGTTTATGAAATATGAACGCATAACTTTTTCGCGTTGAAGTAAAACAACCTATGCAGCTCTCGTATGGGAGAACGCGGCGCTGATCTAAGTGGCTCGCTGCAATACTTAGACAACACTACATCTCAAGAACAGATTTTATCACAGTCAATTAAATGCCGTTAATTAATAGCGGGTCTGCTTTAAAGACACTTTAAATCCCATTGCATTACTAACAGCTCATGCAACTGCATATTCTATTTCAAATAAGGTAACACTTTTGGAATTGATTCACATTCTAATTCAATAACTGAATCAATCTATACACAAAACCATTAAGTGTAGCAGAAGCACTAGATAAAGTTTTCAAAGAGCACCAAAATGCAGTCTATTAGCTTTGAGACCCTGTCATCAAAAATTCAAAAAGAAAAGTATCTTTTTTGGAAATGGTGGGAGACGCGGTGACTACCTTGAAAGAACATTCCTATTGAATGACGATAACACCTACTAGTATAGAATTCGAACGAGCATTTTCTTCGGCAGGACAATTTATAACAAAAGCAAGAAGCCTTTTGAACGATGAAACGCTGGACGAGCTGTGTTTTTTAAAAGCTTATTTACAGAAACAGAAGAAATGGAGAAATGTTTTTTTCTTTTAATTTCATTATGTGCTATTTTTTTATGATGAATTAAGGTACTTTTTATTTATTTTAATAAAATTAATATTAAAGCAATCTTTAATTATATTTTCAGTTTTATTTTGCAATTTCAACTATACTAATGTGTAAGTATTTTTAATAAATAGTCCAATCCTAATTCCGGGACCAATCCTGGGATCCCAGGATTGAAATAATGTAATCCCGGGATTGAAACCCCTAATGCAGATGAGTGTCTGTTTTGGCTCCTTACAAACACCTTGGGGGTTTGTCCGGACGTCTCCCACCTCTCTTCCTCTACCATTAGCAGCACGAGAACACCTTCAGTTTACAGGATATTAGGTGTGCCCCCCTGCCACCTAAGCACTATACATTGTCAAACATCCATGTCTTCTCTGCGATTTTAACGGACATTAACAACTATCCCATGTGGGACGAACTAGTTTGATGTCGCGATACACGCGCCGTTGTTTGTTCTCCAAGATAGGCGATAACATTACAACATGGTTACCTTGATATTTTTACTGTTTTTGGAATATTGCAAGTTAACAGTACTTTTTAATTGATATTCATTATTAATGTTAAATATTTATTATGCAATTGTTTTTATTAATAATATAATATTATAATACAACTATTATTATATGTAATAATCTTATAATATTCGTTATTTATAATAATTGTTTTTATTATATTTATTTATAAATATTACATATTATGTTATTTATTTATAATTATTATTATGTTCTTTATTTATAATTATTATTTTGTTATTCATTTATAATTATTATTTTGTTATTCATTTATAATAATTACGTTACATGAGTATTCTTATGAATAATTTTTATATTACAATACGATGATTTTATTCTTTTTTATAATTACTATTAAATAATATTATATTATTATTATTATATATAATATTATATTAAATCATACTATATGAATTTATATATAATTACTATTAAATTATGTTATAAGATTATTATATATATATTATATATAATTACCTATATATAATATTATGTTATAAGATTATTATATATATATATATTCTACATAATATTTTATTAATACATGTAACTTTATTATATTATATTGTTATTCATTATTTATTGATTAATCTTGGATATTCTCAATCTCTTCCTATATTCTTCTTTTAAATATTACTTACAAAAATATAATTTTTTTTCTGGTAAAAATAAACTGAAATTATTAATTATATTATTATATTTTTTTAGAATAAACAGCTGTAGCTATAAATCTAGAAGTCAAGAAATGAAGCAAAGAGCCGGATTGTGTAACACGTTAATATCTCATATCCGAAAGGAATGGATCCCTAGACTTTTTACTCAAAGAGAAGATACCACGTTCTGCAAAAAATATAAATATGAAATATCACATTTGTGTAGGAATTGGAAGTTATAGATTTCTTGCATTAAAAACTGTGAAAGTTTTCTTGAGTTACATCTTTTTTATTTATGTCTATAAATCGATTTAGCATGATCATATCCATTCCATTTTTTATAGTACAAATCAAGTCGTTTCGAAAAGGTTTTATTTATTTGTATTTAAAAGGAATTCTCGAATTACGGAGAAAAACATTTTTACTTTTGGAATTATTTTATTAAAATGTCTTAATGTGTGCATATGTCTCGGTCAGGATTTTGTTATTGTAAAACAATATTATTTAATGTATAAATTTTTATATGACTCATTATGTCCAAAAAATTTATTTTCGTTAAAAATGTAAACCTATTTTGTATTGGTCATAACATTTTTTATAAAATTTATATTAATTACTATTTAATGGCGAAATTCACGCGACATCATAATCACATAATTGCAATTACGTGTTTCCGGCCAATCAGCTCAGAACTCATGTGACATCATAGTCACATGATAAATACTATAAAATATTTCCAGAGCTCTCATCCATTCATGCACTTCGCTTTGCACACTCTTGCTTTTTGCAGAATCTTTCTTTTAAAAGGTACATAGGTGTCAACTTAAAAAAAAAACATATAGGTAAATAAAATGCACTTGATTTAAAAATACACATATAATATACATGTTTTTTTAATTTTGAAGACCTATTTGAAGAATCTTCATACTTGTGAACATCTTTACCCAATTGTCAAATTTGAGATTTTATTTAAATTTTAAAAGCAGATCAACAGACACAAGCTCTATTGTCAGTTTTGAATTCATTGGAGAAGTTTGGATTACATTTATCATATGACTGTCAAGAATTTAGCCCATTGGATAAGTCTCATTAAATGAGTTTCTTGAGAATTGCATGTTTTTTACTGGTCAAAATCTTAGCATAAATCTATTTTTAAAGGTTCGTGAAAAGTTTCTTTATTATATTTTTTCACCTAAACTTTTATATTAAATTATCTTCTATAAATTTTAAACTACTTGAGAATGAATAGTATTCTGTAAATTTGGAAATTGTTATTTGAATATAATATTACATAGCTTCCTTTAGTTTTGCAAATATTTTATTTTGCATTTGAAAGGAAATTTATGTGACATTTTTTAAAGTTTTATTTATCACACAGTACATATTTTCCACTTTGTTAAAAGAAACTAAATTGTGCATACTAATTAGAACACTATATTTTCAAATGTGATTTCTATTTGTAATTGCTGTCAAAATGCTTAAAAAATGTATCCTTTTTTATTTAAATTGTGTTCGCTTGGACTTTGGAGGCATTTTGGAAATATTTACTACCATAATTAATTATGAAAAAGGTGGTCTGACTGCATTACCAAAAAATATAGTTTCTTCATTTGAAGTTCATGTACATTTTTGTGGAATCTATTAATTTTATTCATGTTCCATAAGGGGGGGTTTGGGGGTCATCTAACCATTTTTTATCAAACGGAACTAAATGTAATATTTATGTTTTCATCAACCATTTTTGATATAAAACTATTATTTAAACTGAATCTTTTTTTACTTTCGTTGCAAGCATTTTCTTTTGTAGTTTTGTTCATGGAAAATAAAGCAATTATATGCTTGTTTTGTCTTTATTAGTATTGTAATTCGTTATATATTCACTGAACATGTGCAACAGTTTGGAATTTAAAATATAACCATGATTTTTTTTTTGAGATACATAAAATTTTACATCTTGAATAGGCGTATCTCTATTATAGTGCTAGTTTGATATCACGGGGCATGACGCCAAGCGCTGCTTGGCTCGATAAAGGAATCACGCCAATCAGCGCTTGTTGTCGCAGGAATGGAATCCAAGATGGTGGTCTAGTGGTATCAAATCGTTAGGAAGATAATTTTAAAAAATTGTTTTAAAATACAGTGAAATATAGTTAAAAAAATACAGGAAGAGATTGAGAATAACCAATAAATAATGAATAACAATATAATATAATGAAAAGTTACATGTACTAATATTATACAGTATATAAAAAAATCTGATAAGATAATTTAATATTAATTATATGCATATTAATATTGTATGATTTAATAATAATTATTATACACAATAATAATCATATATTATTTAATATTAATTATAAAAAATAAAAACGTATTGTAATATAAAAATTATTCATAAGAATACTCATGTAACGTAATAATTATAAATAAATAATATAATAATTATAAATGAACATAATAATAATAATAATAAAACATAATAATAACTATAAATAACATAATATGTAATTTTTGTAAGTAAATAGAATAAAAAACAATTCTAAATAACGAATATTATATGATTATTACATGTAATATAATATAATTTTATTTTTATATTATATTATTAATGAAATAATTACACAATATATATTGTTGTTGTTACTGTTACTTATGCCACCTGATCGGTAAAGGCCAGATCAAGGCCCACGAAATTCATCATGGCAAAGGGCTAAGTGACGCCTGTCGTTAGCCGTAGCTTTGAGGTGACACCTGGTGACGGAGAGATTAAACACGGTTGGGGGTGATCAGGAGCCTACCGCCTCTCTTCCCCTTCCAACAACCTCACGAGAGGACTTGCGGTTCAACAGCTATTTTAAGTACCCCGATGCCCCCAAGGTGCTATGCATTTGTAAACATCCATGTCTTCTCCTCCGGGATTCGCACCCAGGCTGAACGGCACAGCAGTCAGCGTCTCTAACCACTATACCGGACGGGTGACATATAATATACATTAACATTAATAATGAATATCAATTGAAAAGAACAGGAAACTTCCAAGATTCCAAAAATTGAAAAAATATCAAGCTAACCATATTGTAATGTTATCGCCAATCTTGGCGAACGTAAACAACTTGGCACGTTCTCGGTGATATCAAACTAGTTCCTCTATTATTTCTACTTATTCTAAGAAAGTATAGCTTATAATTTAATTTTGATTAATTTAGGTCGAAAAGTCAAATTTCAGTTTTTATGCAGTAAGAAGCAGAAACGTTTAAATATTCGTAGAGAAATTTAATACCGCAAAGAATTAAGTATTTTTATAATGAAAATTAATCGCCAAACAATTATAATAATTGAGCTGATTAATCTAAGTACCACGTGGCTGTAAGAATATTTATTCAGAGGTGGGTTATTAAGAGTTCCTTTCTACGTTTATAAAAGAGTATGTCACTGGCTTTAAACAATATAAATTTTCCGTGTGTATTCTGAATCTCAGGCCCTACTAAGAAGCAGAAGCCACGCCGTACTAAGAAGCTACACGAAGGCTTGGCAGTTGGAATTTTTTTCAGAAGGGGTCCAGTGAAAGAGAATATTAGATTTTATTTATCCCGGTTCTCTCTTATCTCTGTAACAACCAAAAGACCGAATGTGCATTCAGTCAGCAAAGGATCTGCTTCCCGTTCCGTGAATGATCTGGCCCATAAGTGCCAGAAATATTTTGTCACCCTCCAAGTTTATAGTTAATTATTTTTTTAACAAGCATTCATGAGTTCTCAACGGTGGTGCCATGAGAGAAGGAGGAGGGGACGTTAAGGAAGAATTTCGACACATCGGACAAAAGTGATGAAAAGCACGATCAAGATTTATGACATGCTTAAGAACGAATGAAAACAATGGGGCAGAATGACCCTCAGAAAAAAAAGACCCCTTTGCGAAAAAAACGGAGGAAATTTTGCGTCAATTTGATTCCGGAACTAATCTCTTTGACAAAACAAAAATTGAAACGAGAAAAACGGTAACTATATTTTCACTTTCAAAATTCTCTTTTCGAATTTTAAGATTTAACGCCCAGGTATTTTAATCATTGTGTAAGATGAAGTGAAAAAAAATGTTTTGTTACATTTGTGCTATAACTATTTTATTTATTCATTTTTATATAAATGTAAATAACTGTCATCAGTTTCTTGGAATACTTTCATGTTGATTAACATATTTAAGTGTATGTTTTCGTAGCTTGAATGTACCGTAATCTTTAAACACTTTCAATTGGTATTGTTATTCAAATGAAAGAATATTATTTACCTCTCGTATAAAAAGAATTCCTTTAGTAACTTATGAAAAACAGTAGTAGTTCTATTTAAAATACAAAAAACTAATGAGCGTTTGAGTACATCCATTAATTATTTACCATACGTATAAAGATCCTAACAATAGCGTGAAATTAAAATAAAACATAGTTATATTTATTTTGATGATTTTGTTTGTAATCATAACGTATTACGATAATTTTGTTTAGTAATAAATGAAACAATCTATAATTTCTAAATATTTAATTTAAATTGCTTCAAACTGAGAAAAGAATTTTCAAAGAAATAAAGTATGTTAAGTTTACTTAAAATTACACACACATTTTTTTTTTCTTTTTATTGATGTAACATGTGAAATAAACACATAATTTTTTAATATACTCTAAGACTGTTAAGAGAACCATTATTTGTAAGATTGATTTTGAAAAGCACAAATTCTTTTTTTTTTTTTTATTTATTGCTATTTTAAGAGTGATTTGCACGATACCTTCTTGATTAAGATCTTTTGCCCAGAGATTTTGAAAGAATATTTAATGAAAACTAATAATTAATTATGTTTATAATTAATTATAAAAATACATAAAAATCGTATAATTTCTTTAAAATATTGTATAGCATTCTGTATTCTTCTAATAAAATTAATCCAAATTCATCTTTAACAATGTATTACAATATTTAAAATCTTTAAAAAAGGCAACAATAAGAATGTCAGAACTATTGCAGAAATCTATGTATATATAAATGTTGTGTTGGTTTGTGTATGCTCGCATAATTCAAAAACCTCCACATGGATTTATCTGAAATGTTGACACAAACGTTGCATTTGACTCTGAACTTATGAACTTTTAATTTCGAAATTCACTCAAAAATTTTTTTAATTTAATTTTTAAGAGATTTTTTAGGTGTTATGACGTCATACGATGTCACGATTCGCTCTGAATGCGAAAATTTAAACTTTACGCATAGATATTTCCAAATTATTGTATAACTCTACTATGGTTATGTTTATTGGTTGTCATATTTATCTATTTTTGTTCATTGAAACGTAATTGGGATTATTATTCGAATAAATAATTTTTTTAAAATTATTCTTTTAACAACTTAAAATTTGTTTTGTAGTATTGCCAACAATCGGATAGCATTATAGTGGGATGCTTACGACTTTTCTTATATTCTACATCGTGCTTTTTCTGTAATTTTAAGCTAAATTTATTTCTCTTACTAAGCGAAAATGAAATTTACATAATTGACTTCTGTACCCTACTTATTTTTCTACCAAATAGTTTCCGTCAACCATTTACCTCAAATAAAAAGACGTAGCCAAATACCACGATATAACATTCAATGTTTGGAAATAATACTTTTTTCCCACTTGGAGACATATTAATTTGACGAAATTAATCGACGGAGTTTTTAATATAAGAATGTGTTTTCTCTGTTTTAGACAACTTTTTAAATTTCATTTGATTCTTACGTATTATCGCAATAATCACCAACTTCCATGATAACTCGCGAAAAAGGGCATTCCATTTTCGTAGATGTTGTACGCGCGGAATTGGCAATCATGTGCTTCTTTTTATACAATGTTGCCAATAGGTTGCGATAATACGTAAGTAACTTTCATTTGATGTTACTATTGCAGTGCTTCTCAAACTTTCAATATACGCGACCCACTATTCAATCATCATTTTCATCGCACTCCCCCTCCATACAATAACAATGTATTGAATTCAATAATACTATACTTTAAAGCTAAATTCGACTTTAACCTCTTATGTGCCCCGACGTATAAAAACGTCTTGCTCAGCCAAATCATTAGTTTTCTGGACGTATATTTACGTCTTTCCAAAGTACGATATTTTCTGCGCAGTGTTGTCCATAAAATTATTCCGATGGCTTTGGAATGCTGTAAAAGGACCTTGATAATGTTTGCGAATAATTTATTTATTTTAGAGGATTTGCTTATTTATTTCTTTTCTCCCCCTCAAAAAAACATCAAAATACGCTCGTCTACGTGGTAAACTGTCGTATTGGGGAGCGAATCGCGTATCTTTTTATCGGCAAGGAATTAATTATAAACCGTACGAATTATCAAGATAAGTGTTAATACAAGCCCATGGGGTCACTGATAAATGGGGGTAAATTAATACTAAAATATACATTGTACAGTACTGATACATTTATAAGTGTATTCTATCAGTGTAAATGTGTATTCTATATTTTATTACATCAGAAAGTATTTTGTTTGTTTATACTTTCAGTAAATTAATAATTTTTAAATAACCTTTTGTTTTCGACTTTTCAATATAGCTCGCGCCCCCCTTGTAGAGTTATCGCGCCCCTCAAGGGGGCGCGCCCCACAGTTTGAGAAACGCTGTACTATTGAAATACAAATGGTAAAACTAAGATTTTCTGATTTCGAGTCATCAAAATGTTGCACCTTATTTTGTTTTTCATTGCTTTATAAGATTATTACCTTCTTAAACAGATTCCATTAGTAATTTGTTAAAAAAATACTTGAAGTTATTATGGTTTGCTTTTGCCAGGACGTAGAGCGCTACCGCTATATCAATGATGCAGGTGCCCCAATGAATGTTATTATAATTCCACTTACATGGTGCTCATATCTGAAAAAGGGCCACAAAGGAATTCGGATACAAGGACCACTCAGAGCTGTTTCGTAATTTCATATGTTTTTATTTAAACGTTCATTTTAACTGCAGTCAATCGGCTTCAGTACATAAAATTGTATTGCAGAAACTCGAACTTAGGTCATCATACTGACCAAGCAAACGTAGTGCTAGGGGTAGTTGCTCATCAAATTAGAGTAGGCATCAGTGAATGAGCAAAATATACAGATGGCTCAAATACATGTTGAGGAAGCAGGTGGTCGTAAGAATGTAATTATTTTTTCAAATTATACTTTCGCGTTGGTAAAGATAGTTCAGTTCTTTTTATGTCAATTAGCGTTAGTATTACGTATCCTTCTTCAATTTATTTTTAAGCTCAGGATGTTTACTTTGGATAATTTTTATATATAAAATAGTAATTTTAATTCTGTACTCCATGGGTCCGTTTGGCGTGATTTCAAAATCTCTCCACAAACGAGTAGCGTACCGATTAAAATCTTCCACCAATTTTATCTTTCTCCAATGATTCTAAGTTAAATTAATATATAATTTTTATATTTTGGTTCTTACGTTTTTTTTTTAGTCGGCCATTCACCTAAAATAAAAAGACTTCGCCAAATGCTGCAATATGCATTCAATAAGGGAAAAGCATTCTATGCCTGTTTGTGCACAATAATAATACCTTTTTGCACTTGGCAGTGAATTTTTCCACGAAATAGCTATTGAAATTTCTAAAAGTGGGGGCCATAACATCAGACTCACAAAATATCTATTTTGTGTAATTTCAAAATTTTATTTAGTGTTACTCTGAAATACAAATGGAAAAATTAAGATTTTAGGATGTATATCTTGTGTTTGTTTTGATATTTATGTATTATCACAACCGTATTGGAAACATTAGCACTTAATTGCCAATTCAACGCATATGGCGCAAACAAAATCAGGGTTATAGTTGCAACAGTACCCGAGTAATTTCGTTTGTTTTTTTCGGTGATTTCATCAAAATATTAATAATTTGTTATTAATAATTGGTTTTTGATAGCTTTTTATCATTTAAGATTGTTATAGCTAGCTGTACCCGACATGCTTTCCTGTGGCTCGGTCTACTTAAAAAGAAAGAAAAAGAAAGAAAAGAGATAGCACACATTTCTAATATCGTTTATCGCTTGCACTTGGTGTATGATTTTTTTTATAAAAAAATGTGGAAATATACATAAACAAAACTTTTCTAAAAGATTTCATTTGTAATTTATTAACAGAATACTCCCAAGTTATTATGGTTTTTTTGTCATGTTTTGAATCTAAAATTATTTGCATTGTCTCCGTAGGGGAGGTGCCAAGTTTGAAAATAAATTTAAAATGACTCTTCTTGAGGTCATAGGGTTAACTTTACAATACTTATGGGTAGACATTTTGTCTTGCTTCATTGTCTGTATAGATACATAAATTGTCTGCTGTGTCTACTTTAGAGCAGTAGGTGCCATTTTTCAACACTTCATGAACCACTTAATGTATTACTTTATAATTTGTGGTTCACGAAAAGGATTGAGCTCTATGTGGCGGACCCCTATAGCTCTATTTACGCCTTTATTTAATCTTCCATACCCCTGAAAATAAGCTTCATGAATAGCAATAACAATCAACAGACTGAAGTGTTTTGCCACCAATTTTCCAAAAATTGGTTGAGGTTGCCAAAAATTCTATCCTCAGGAATTTTGTTCGTTTGTTTTTTCGTTTAGTAATTTCGGTAACTAAAAGCTTTTAGTAAAGTATAGTCCATGTTCCAAAATATGTTATTTTGTTGTTCGTCTTTTTTTAAACTGAATCTTCATAGAAGTACACTCAGAAACATTGAAAATAGCGACCCAAGAAGGAAGCTAAGTACAATCGCGAAACTTTGCAAATAAGTACAGCATAATGTGACATGCAAATGATCCAAGTTTTGTGCCAATACGCATACTCATACACGCCGAGGTGGCGCTACAATCAGGAAGAGGGTGCTATATAAGCCAGCACAAATTCGAAGATTCATAAACGCGACGATTACCCGCCGATTGTAGGAAGACTTTGGTAAGCAAAACATGCCAGGTAAACATGCTAGAAGACATTTCTCACAGTTAAGCGAGTTTGAGAGAGGCCTGATCATCAGGATGAAAACTGCAGGCTGGTCGACGTGCCGTGTTGCTGGCCAGCTGGATCGCTCGGAGTGTGCCGTTAGAAATTGTTGGGAGAAGTGGACAGGAGAAGGTACCCACGCGCAGAAAACCGGGTCTGGAGCGACCAGGAAGACCACGAGGAGAGAGGATCGAAGGATCGTGCGGCAAGCACTTGTGGACCCCACAGTGACTCGTTCAACGATACGAAAAGACGTAGGCGTAGAAATTGTTCCGAAACAATTTCCAGACACCTTGCAAAAGCAAATCTTAAATCCACAAGCGCCCTTTCCGTGCACTCCCTTTAACACCGGAACATCGGCAACTGCGTCTACAGTGGTGGCAAGCCAGATCAATGTGGACTGTCACAGATTGGCAAAAGGTTGTGTTTAGCGATGAATCCCGATTTGTTTTGGGGAAAGATGATAACCGTGTACGGGTTGTGGAGGCGCCCTGGTGAGTGGTACAATTCCCCCCCCCACACACACACTGTTCTACGTCACACTGCCCGCACAGCTGGTGTAATAGTCTGGGGGGGCCATAGCCTATGATAGCCGGTCCACTTTAATTGAGATGCGTGGAACCTTAACGGGTGATATTCTTCGACCCCATGTAGGACCTTTCCTAAATGGTCTCCCAGGGGCAATTTTCCAGCAATATAATGCTCGTCCACGTACAGCAAGAATTGCTCTAGAATTCCTACGTCATTTTCAGACTCTTCCATGGCCGGCCCGCTCCCCCGATTTGTCCCCTGTAGAGCACATGGGGCATCAGCTAAAACGGCAGATGCCATCGTGTCACTCTGTACATAATTCGGAGTTGGCTGTTCAAGATTTGTGGGCCCATCTGCCTCAGGACAACATAAGGTGTCTAATCAACTCAATGCCGGACCGTGTGGCGGCATGTATTGCAGCTGGAGATCGTCCAACGCGCTATTGAAGTTTCCCAGTATTTGCGTCGTTGCACACCCTGTATTCGTTTAATTGTCTTGTTTTTTTGAGATCAAGAGAATTTCTCATCTGTGTCATTATGTATATTAAATTTCATTTCAATCCGATGCTTTCTTCTTGGGTCTCTATTTTCAATGTTCCTGAGTGTATAAATAATGTTCCAATTTTTCTGGATACCATCCAAAATTTCTCACGTATCACCAATTGGTGACTGCTGCTCTGTAACATACAACGGTAATTATGTACTAGCATCACCATAACAAAATTGGTGCCATATGTATCACACCTTAATATCTAAACAACAAAGATTGTAAAAAAAATTTTATGAAAAAAAAATGAGATTTGGATGGAAAATGTTGTGAATTGCATGGTGGTAATTTGGCTGCGGTGATGTTAATATTTAAGTACACAGATAATAAATAATTGTCCATGTGAAAAGCAGTCTGTGTTTAGATATAAACCACTCTGTTTTAAAGATAGGCCTTTAACTTTGTTGATAACATTTGCTAATGCTAATCAAATTTTGAATAGCAAAAATACTCCATCATTACCAACACTTTGTCGTAGATTTCTGCTGTAAAATCCATGTTTATATTGGAATATTCCTGGAGTATTCGATTGAAATTACCTTCACAGCCTCTCATTCCATTGAATTTGAGCTATGTCAATTGATGCACACTTGAAGTTAAATATTTCATTAGCATTTTTTATTTTTTCCTTTTCTTTTTGTAACTGATTTTTCTTTTTTTTTTTATTGTTTTGAAATTTTATATGTTTTTGTTTTAATTTTTTCTTTTTTTTAAGTGCAGTTTTAAGTTTTTAAGAAATTTTATATGCTTTGTTTAATTTTTTTTCTTTTTAAGTGCAGTCAATTGGCTTTACTACATAAAAATAATGCCTTGCGGGAAATCAAACTTAGGTCGCCATACTTGCAAGGCAAAAGTACTGCAACGAGTGTAATTGCACATCAAACTGAGAAATAATACATATCATCAAACGAGAAAAACAGACAAAGAATGGCACAAATACATGCTGAGGGTGCAGCAGAGCAACATGCAGCCAGACTTGAGGAGGCACATTTGCGAGCACATCATTCGTGTTTTACAACATTAGAAAGATGTCAACCAGAAACAGCACATCTGCGTCACACACGACTTAATTGCGAGCAATCACGCAATAACAGTCACCTTGCATTTCGGTTCAACCCAGTGGAAGATTGTAGGATCAGGCAGCATGTTCTCATCAACACAATGATGGAAGTGTATCCTTATTGCAATGTTCTGGAATTTAAGGGAGAAACAAAAGTAATGTTTTGTACCACTGAAAAAATTAAACTGCCTCAACTCGGAGAACCACAGAGCCATTAAATTTTTGCTTGCTAGATATACTGCGGAATCGAAACATTCCCTATATAACATCAAGAAATACAATTCATGTTTCCAAGTGACATTTTTTGGATAAATGTGCATTTGTGAACACACCTCTGATTTAATAAAAATATCCATAAGCATTGTAAAAACAACCCATTGCCCTCAAGGAATCCAGAGTAGAGCTATTTAAAATTTATCTTCAAACTTGAGGTCTTATTCACTTAAAATTAACTCATTAAAAACTTCTTTATCCTTCAATCTGTGTTGTTTAACTTTTCAGTTCACCCGTGCGAAGAACGGGTATACTAGCTAGTAAATGATATCATTTAAGGAAAGTTTTGCGTATATATATTTAAACATTTTTTTTAAAGATCATACCTGCAATGCAAATGTTTTAACATACTGAAAACATGTGCTTTCTGTTTAACAAGACTGAGCCACAGTAACGCGTGGCAGGGTACACTAGGTTCTTATAAAAAGCATTTAATGGAAGGTTTATTTTTACAGAACAATAATAAAGGATGAAAAATATAGGTAATATTTTTAGTTGCTCCTAGTAGTAAAAAATTATTTAATTAAAGTGATAGCAAAATGCATTACAAAAACAAAAATATGATAAACACAATTCATGAAGTAGATAAGTAATTTAAAACAAAACAGAAATGTGAAAAATTATTCAATAAGTGTAAGGTTGTATAATCTTCAGTATTTTTAATGTAATCAAAATAAAAATTTAGTTAAATAATTTTACATTTCTTTTGTAATATTGTGGCCTTTGTCAAAAATTAAGGCCACAATATCACGAAAAGTGTGGCCTTTGTCAAAAAGTAATAAAACATTTCAAATTATTCTAGAAATGTTTTATTGTTCCGTTTAGTCTCAAAGTATTAAGATATTTGAAAAAACAAACAAATATAATAATAATATTAATGTTTTATTAACTTATATTTAGAAACTTTAAAAGGAAGCCGCTAACAAATTCAGAGTATTGTGATTGTGTTTCTAGTTTTTTTTTTTTAATTAGAATTTTTTAAAGCTTACTTTTGGTGGAGATATTTTAATGATTTTGATATAAATAATCTCGAAGCCAAGCTACGTTTTGTTCTAGAAATGAAACTATGATTTCTATAAAGAATAAAAGAATTAAACAAGATATGTTTGTATTAAATCAGAAATTTCATAATCGAAATTTGAAGCCATATCTTATCTGTGAGGAGGGGAAGATAGAACAATAATTTTACGCTATAAAAAAACGTGTTCGGGCTATAGAGAGGGGAAAGAAACCTGTCTTAAATCAAAAATAAGTGGAATGGGGCAAATTTCGAAAAAGGGAAATTTTTTGACATAATTTTAGAAATCACTCACATTGTGCGCGTACAAACACATACACAGAAATGCTGGTGTCACGAGGAAAACAGAAAGCCCCCGAGCAACGTTGGGCTAAGTGGTGGAGGGTGGAATTAATTTTGAAAATGAGTATTAGAAGTGCTGATTTTGTGAAAGAAAGGGAAAATTTACAAAAGTAGAGATAGCCCGTGCAAGGCCGGGCCATACAGCTAGTTCAGTCAGAAAATTTGAAAAAAAGATTAAATGTAATTTTTTGAGAGTTTGGAAAAAAAATTAAACAGCTTAGGATTATTATTTTAACTTTCTAAATGTTTCATGGAAAAAATTTACAGTTTGCAATAATAAATAGAAAACTTTAAAAAGTTTGAAAATTTAGATTCGATTAAAAAAGAATTTAGTTATTTTTAATCGAAAATTTATAACTTTATTTTCAAGCATTTACAGAAATTCCCTCCACTTTGCTACAAAGAAATACATTATACGACTCGGAATCAGAAATCGTCCCTCGGGAAGACCCGAGGCTTTGTGCAAGCATCGAAGTTACAAAAGAAATGGTCTCGATTTTCCCTAATGTAGATATACTTTTAAAAATATTTTTAACTATACCGATATAGAATGCATCAGGTCAGAGATCTTTCTCAGTTTTAACCCGGCACTTCCCGCGCAGGGTATGTCATACCCACCGTCTACCTTTTTTCACAGCTCCTTCTAAACCTTTTTTGGAAAAAGGATAGTTTCTCGTGTAGCTGACTTTAAGGTCATATCCTTTGAGAGGCCTTAGCTTGTAGGCGAATTCTAAATATATATTTTTGAATACCACTTCTTCGGGTATGTCATACCCTGCGCTTGAATCACCGTTACAAAACTGAATGCATGACACGTTTTAAATCTTTCTTATACTATGGCGTATTATTGTAGTTATGACGAAGAATCGTGATATCTAAGTAATTTAATAGATACAGTATTTAACAGGTATATAGTACTACAGTATTTTCGGATGAAGAAGTTCTGTTACTGATTATGATGAGGAAGAATCAAATGATGAAGAGTATAATAGCAAGTATGTTTCTTCCACTGAAATAGATCCAGATTTAGAAGAGGAAGACACAGTTAGAAAAAAATACATGTTTTATATGTATAGACACATAAATATTTGGGAAGAACGTGACTTTAAAGCGGACAACTGGTACACATCCACTTACAGATTAACTTTTCTAAAGAAAAAAACCTATTTCTGGAACAATAAGGGAAAATAAAAAAGAAATTCCAAAACAAGATATAGACGATATGCAGCTCTTCAATGAAATAATTTCATTCAAAGATATTTTTCCTGATAAAAAATAGCCAACTGAGGTATTAGAAATTATAGTGAAAAATGATCTTATTCCCTGTTTTCCCAATTTTGCTCTAGCTTTAAGAATTTTTTAACCTAACCTGTTTCTGTAGCTTTCGATGAAAGAAGTTTCAGTAAATTAAAAATCATTAAAAATTACTTGAGAAATATTATGACACAAGAAAGGCTTTCAGATTTCGACATAGTCTCAACTGAATCTGAATTCTCAGAAAAAACTGATTTAACCAAAACTATTAACAAATTTTCTTCTCAGAAGGCCAGAAAAGCTATTTTATAGTTACGGTAAAATCTGGCGTATAACGTGCCCCTACACATATTCGCCGTATAACACACACACCTTTTTTTACGAAGTAACCTGAAATACATGTGTGCAATGATTTTGTGTTTTGAAGTCTTTTATTCGAATGTTATGCCAAGCTTTAGTATAAATAGTGTACTTTCAGAATTACAACCCTTTAAAAAAAAAAAAAAAGTTCATAAGGAATGTTATTTCTTTCACAGAAACAGTATTTCGATATATATAAAAGTCTAATCTTTTTCTATACTCTTTTATTTTTTGTATTTTTAAAGCTCTCATTTTTATACCCGGCGTATAACGCGCAACCGTAAATTTCGATCTTATTTTTTGAGTTAAAAGTACGTGTTATACACCGGATTTTACAGTATAGTTTATTACTTAGTCTTAGAAGAAGGACTCATTTAAATACTTTTCGTTTCACGAGATTCGTGCCTTAGTATTTATTTTTATTAAATTGTATTTTTTGAGTAAATTCTGTTATTTTGCGTTTGAAATTATAAAATGTTTATTTTTATTTTAAACGTTACATTTTTGTTAGTTTATTATTTTGTTAAAGCATTTTGTCGCTATTATAACTCATTACCTGGCCAAAAAATGAAGTTCTGCACTTCGAATTTTATTTGAGTTATTATTAATGTGTTTTACCTTTTATTCCTATATAAGTGGAGTTAACGTTATAACGTAAGTATTAGTCAAAATATGAACAGTTCTCTAGGGGGCGGCCGATACCCTAGGATCGACCCTGCAAATGGATGAATTTAAATAGCTTTTTAGTCCGTAATAATTAAACGCAAATTTCTTATACTCTTTCTTTCACAATTCCTACTATTAACTACTATATTCTCTATATATTCATTTATTTATCTTGGTGGAATTTTCAATCGTTAATAAAATACACTTTAAAGCGCTCGGTTGAGCTGAAATTTTATATGCATGATTATTTTGGATGACAATATAATTATTTAATTATAATTAATAAAAATTTATTTTGATTAAAACTAATTATTTAGAGAATTACAAATACAGCCACGTTGGCATCATTTTTGGTGACTTGTGTCAAAACTTGAAAAGGTTTTTTTCTCACGATTTAAGGCATTCAATTGAACTGAAATTTTATATACACGATTGTTTTGGATGACAATACGATACTTTAATGATAATTTTAAAAAATTAATGACCACTTAATGTTGTGATTCTATCCTATGTATATACATATTTATATTAATATTAACTATTTAATAAAAAATAGCTAAAATAAAATTTTTCTTTGTTGATCCAAGTAGGAATTGACTTAAATTTTTATATATATATTACTTGTGTTTAAAAAAAATATCCTGGTACTCAACAAAATTATTTCCACCATTTCATTATTCCACGGTAAGAAATCACAAAAACAGAACACTAATACTGCAACAGCGTCCAGTATAGAAATGATAAATTTATAAAAATATAATGGAATTAATAGCTTGGATTATATAGTGTTAGCGCAATAAAAATAAACCAAGAATTTCAATCATATACGTAAACATTATAACAAACACAGCACCAAACAATATAAAAAAAGTAATCAGATTGTAATGCTCATGCTCAGCTCGGAGAACATGAATTTAAAACAACAATTTGGCGGATAGCGTATTAATATCAGATTAGTATACCAAAAATTGGTTTCATATTAAACAAATTATCTTACTTTGCAGAGCTACAACATTCGAATTCCTCAGTTTCCTTTACAATTGTAGCATTATTAACAGTTTTGTACGGCATACGAATCTTTTTTTTTATCACGATAATTAATTCCTTTCTTACTTGTTGCCATTCTTGGCTAAAATTTTAATTTCTTCCATTTTGTGGTTTGTCCTATATATGCGAGGCATTTCATTTCTTTTCTTTCAGATATATAAACCCAGAAATGAATTTATTTAATTTTTTGTTTGTGTGTCTGCAGAAATAAACATTTGAATTTTTTTTTCGAATTTTTTTTTTCAAATTTTTATTTATGCCATCAAATTTTATCGTTTGCACTTAGTTTATATAAATAGAATTCCAAACATAAAATTGTTATAGTTTAATTATGTTTTCGGAATTGAAAAAAAAAATTCCGTTATTTTTTTTTTTCAATCTTACAGAATTTGAAGTAAGGAGTTTTATTACCCGATGATCATGAAATATATTTTAGAAATATCACATTGTGAAAAGAAGCAATAACTTTAATAAGTACAGAAATCATTTCTCTTGTTGATAAAGGCAAAAACAAATTAACTTGTATTTTCAACACAGACAAATCGTAAGTATTGCTTTTTACAATCTGATATTTCACATTTCTATGGTTTAAAATCACCATTTTTTAAACACGTATTAACAATTATTATTAATTGAATTTTAAAAATTTATCTTAAAAGAGCTCGTGATGTAAAATAATGGAATAATTATTTATATTTTTAAAACATTCTTTCGATATTTACTATGATAACTAAATTTTAAAAAATTCTGAAATTCTTATAATTCTACCTTTAAAAAAATTGATTTGTATTTCAAATTGTCACATTGAATTAAAATATGTAGACATGTATAGCGTCTTAATTACATTTATTTTGATAATGTTTATCAAATTAGATAAAAAAAATGTATGAATTAAAAATAAAAGCTGCTTTTATAATTAAAAATATTATAAATATGAATAAAATATATATACACTGCTGGTCACCGTAAATGCAACACCAAGAAAGACAAGACATAGCACAACAAAATTTATTTTGTAGGTAACATGTTGACCAAGTATCAAATGATTAAATTTATAGACATCTGTGAAGTGTGGCTCCTGCCAGAATCAGTAGCCAGAGTAGCCGCCATTGTTGCAAATCACCGCTACCACACACCTCGGCATTGATTCAAAGAGACTTTGGATGTGTTCTTGGGGTACAGCAGACCAAGCAACTTTCACACGTTGCCAAAGTTGATCTGGTGTGGCAGCTGGGAATGTAATCTGGGTCAATCGTTCAGCAACCAGGGACCACATGTTTTATATCGGTGAAAGATCTGGAGAGCGAGCCGGCCAGGGAAGCAATTAAATCTGGTGATTGACGAAGAACTTTTGGACAATGCGTGCCACGTGTGGTCACGCATTATCCTGTTGAAATATGGCTGTTGCCAAGCCCTGAAAGTAAGGAAGGAAGGACAACTGGCTCTCGAAGATGTAGCGCTGGCTGTTTAAAGTACCGGCAACGCGTACTAGAGAAGTGCGAGAATGATATCCAATACCACCCCATACCATAATACTCAGTGCAGGACCAGTGTGGCAGAGCATAACGCAGCTGTTCAGCATCCTCTCTCCACGGTGTCACCAGACTCGAATCCGACCATCGTGGTGTTGCAGACAGATGGTGACTCGTCAGTAAAGACAACTTCATTCCATTCTGCCGCCCACATCCTTCTTTCATCGCAATTGGTGGCGGAGACGTCTGTAGTTCTGCGTCAAGGGTAGAAAAAGCAATGGACATCTTGCGGACAGACCACTCTGCTGTAAACGGCGTCGAATGGTACGCGCAGACACTGAATGATACGTTACAGACTCTATGTGCTGTGCTACGGTTCGTGATGTGACTGAGCGATCCGTCACTGCCATGGGCACAATTTGCCTGCCCTCAAGTGAAGTGATGCACTGAGGTGGATGCGATCGACCACGTCGGTCCGTCGTACCCTTCTGTATCCAACGATCACATATCCGCATTACAGTTGTTTGGTTTCGTCCAACACGACTACCGATTTACGTGAAAGATAATCCACAATCTCGGTAAGCCACTATCCTTCCTCTGTCGAACTCGGATACTTGACCAAAAGCTGATCGCAGTTTTCTACGAGACATAAGTGGTCGTTTTTTTGAAAAAAAAAACACAATTGTCGAACTTGAAATCGTCAAAATCTCCAAGCCTTAAATAGCGCTTTGAGGTGGTGCCACAGGCGCGCGTGATGTATGTCTGCGCTGAAATTCTGATCATTTGCATATCTCACCTCCGCTAATGCATGTTGTAAATTTCATGTTAGTTGCATGCTTCCTTCAGGGTGTAGCTTTTACGGTGGCCAGCAGTGTATATTGTACAAAGATGCATATAAGAAAAAAACTAATATTTTTGACTATCAAAAATATACGATTTTTTTTTAAATTTCTCCCTGATAAATAAATTACGTGTTTGTGAACATATCATTTACCATGTATAACTGAATTTTTTTTTATTGAATTAAAGATACATATATAGTATAACATAGAACGTGCAAACCAACGATCTTGCATGGTACACAAATTTCTTATGTAGATAGGTTACATTCTAAAAAATACGTAGACGAAAGCGCTGAAGGAAATCTCTAAGTTAAAAATTAAAAATTGTCTATGGGAGAGTTTGAACCACTAACCTCTTACGTACGCCACTGGTATGCACGATCAGCTGTTATTTCGTTGATTTTATCAGGATCCAATGTCACTCAGAAGGGAAAATGGAAGTATTTCAGCATTCGATTCTAAATCTAAGCTACTTTTCTTTATAAAGAACTGTTTACCTCTTTATTCCTTCTTTGACCCGCCCATCTGGTATAGTGGTTAGCAATGGTGCCTACTGTGCCTTAGGGCCTGGGTTCGAATCCTGTGTGAGGGAGGGAATATTAACTTCAAACTGTTCAGCTAAACGAGGACTTTTGGCGACGAATCTCGTAATTTTGAACCATGGTCAAGTGACGTGGACGACACCTGAGCTGGCACCCCCTCTCCTAACTACCACACCTCACCAACGGGTGGATGCTTGAGCTTTCGACAAATTTAACGGCCTTCACTCCCCTACACGGCGGGTTTCAGTGGTACTGGGCTCGAACTCGCGACACGCCAGCCATGAGTCCATTACCTTGACCACTAGGCTACCGAGATCTCATTCGAATCCCGTCGAAGACACGGATGTTTGTAAATGTATAGTGCCTTTCCGTCAGGAGGGTACTCTAAATAGCAGTCGAGCCGAAAGTCCTCTCGTCAGGTTGCTGGAAAGGGAAAAGAGGTAGGAGGCCCTCTGGCCACTTGTAAGGTGTACTCGCTCAAAATTGGGGTGGAACCATACCAAATCATTCTGTCTCCCGCAAGGTGCTCAAAGCTACGGAAAACAACAGGTGTACATCTAGTCCTTTGCTACGATGAATTTCGTGGTCCTCGATCTGACACCGTCAGACAGGTGTCATTAGCAACAACATCCCTTCTTTGAAAAAATACTCCCCCTCCCATCCTAATGAACCATATTTGCAGCTAAGCCTTTGCAGACACCTCAAGTCTCCAAATGTTAGAGCCATTTCATGATGGCTCCACTAGTGGCGGCTCTCGCTGCCAAACTTTGACACTTGAATTAATTTTGATTCAAACACTCGTCAGATGTTGAACATTGCCGTGTGTGTATTTAATTTTGCTGAGAGTAGCAGACCCAAATTGATTCTTAAGGGAACTCTAACATGCCACATAATCATATGACATGCGTGCATACGAGGTGTGTCGTCTTCCTCCTAACTTAACCGTGGTTTAAAGTTATGAGGTCCGTCACCAATAGCCATCGTGTTACTTTAGTGCGACGTGAACGTACATTCTCTCCCACCCAAGTCAGGGGAGTTCATGGGTTCAAACTCCTCTCACAGAATAGATTTTTAATTTTTAGCATAAAAATTACGTCTACGTTTTCTTTAACAAACAGCCTGAAAATATTCTGTGTACGCTACTGAGAGACCCTTAGTGGATCAAGTACACAGTATCAAATGCCTATTTTGACTTTCTTATTAATAGTTTTGAGAGGTGATCGGGATAACAAATTAGAGAATGCATTGTTTAAATCCTCTCCCCCCCCTAAATTGGCATCAGTGATATACTATTTTATGTATTTTTAGTGTGCATGTTTTGAATCCGAGATAATTCCTAGACACTTCATTCCAGAGTTCTGAGAGATTCTATCTTTAAATAAATTTAGGGAAATGAGAGGATGTTCTTTACTGAAAATAGTTGTTTTCGCTGGAAATATACATATTTACTGTTTTTCGCTAATGATAAATAAGCTTGAATAAACTAGAAAAAAACTTGAATAAGAACTGTTGTATATTCCACGAACAAGTATTTTTTATTAATATTAGGATTTTGACGGAAATTATGGGTGCATATAGGTTGCATAATATTGGACTGATGACACTATATTGTCAGGTGGCTACAAACAGGCACCCTACTTCGAATCCTGAGTAAGACATCTCACTATCTAGTTTTTCATTAAACATTCCATTTTAAAGTAGTTCTTCTTAATCTGAATTAGACAAGGAGAGGAAATTTAATTGGTTAAACTTGAAGATTAATTTTTTGTGCCTTCGAAGGCTTTTTTGAAAAAGATTATTAAAATGGCTTATCATTATTGCAATTTTGTTGTTAAAATAATCTTTATAGAGAAATTCAGGTGTTTAAAAATGAAGCTACCTCAATATGATTCAACAGCATTTCACCTTTAAGTTTATAAATATATTTTTTTTATCCGATAGTTACAGAATCCTGTTGGGATGTTTCTTCAGAAGCAAATTTTGTGCTATCAATGGTCGATGATACATGAATATATATAATGTTACCAATAATGAGAATATATTTCATGATGGAAATTTTCCTAAACTTATAAATTTAAGAATTTTATTTTCAAGTAAATTAAGTCAACTGTCAATAATTTTTTAAAAGTACTTTGAAAATGGCAATAAGCTTATTGCTCCGCTCTTTCTCCATTTGTTTAATTTGTTTTTAATTTTGGTGGCGGGCAGTCTGGTTTGGTAATATTGCGACTTATTTATGTGAAGGATTCATTAAATAATTTAGAATACGTCATTTTCAGAAAGTATATTAATTGTGTCATAATTTTTCCAGTAATTCATGTGCCCTGCGATTAATTGCTAAAATATATGTTTAATAATGGATTCCCAACCGAATATTGTCGATCTTACGTTATCGGATATAGACGATGTATCTTGTGACAATTTTGAAACTTTATCTCTTCAAGAAAGAATTTTATTGATTGAAAAACAGAAACAAAAATTAGCAGTTACAGAGTAAGTGAAAAACAATGCTGTTTTTAGCTATGGTGCATTTTCTAGAGTCATGTTAGGTATTTTGGTACTTGCGTACTAATATATCGACCAATAAATTGGCAAAGAATATTGACACCGTTTAGCTGCTTAAAATAACTGTTTATAATACATTTTATTTTTAACAACAAAAAGCTGTTTAGTCAGATGGTGGTATACATGTTTTAAATAAATAGGCATATTGCATCAGTTAACAAAATTCTTAAATGGAGTGATTTTGTAACTTTAAAAATACTCCACTATATGTCTCTTTCTTAGAAGGTAGATCACAAATTTAATCGGTCTTCTCAAAGAAATAGGGGGGGAACAAGGCAGCTTATATATATAAGTAATGTTTTCAATCTTCATTTATTCAATCATGAAGGAAATGTTTTTTCTGTATTCACTGCATATCACGATTTATGGTGGTGGTTTTTAATTTGTTGAAAATGGTGGATTAACTAATACGCAAGTATATAGTGGGATAAAGTGTAGAACAGGGGACCCCTTGGATTTGATGATGTTTATCTACATGCCTGAAGGAATTTGGCTCGTCATTACTTCAGCTTTGCTTCATTACTCTCAAAACAGCTATCGCTGCATATAAATAATGTGGTGACTGATTCTGGTTACAAAAAAAAAAAACTGGCTTTGCCAAGAGGCCCTTTATTCTACACCTTAACCATGTATAATATAATGTGGAAATATATAATATGCATACTGTATGTTGTCATCAATAAAGTCTGCTTGGTGAGATTTGCACCAGTGAAATGGAAAATTACTAAGTCAAGTTATTAATATTACTGAATTTTTATAAAATTAAAAATTCTAAATGGGTAAAATATTCATTTATTAGGCTCTATTGTTGACATAACATGCCAAGAGATTTATTTTTGCTTTGACATTCTAACTATCTGCATATAATATAAATTGCAAAAAAAATATATAAATATTAATTTGCTAAAACTATTTGAGCTGGAGGAGGAATCGGGAAAATATTAAAATTGACTATGTGTTTAAAGTAAGATTTATTATGTTCCCTTAGACATGCAAATGAATAGGTTTTTTTAAGTTAATGGTACTTATGCATTAGGGTCACCACAGCCAAAATTGTCTCACAAGAATTGTTTTTCTTCAAAAAAAAAAGTATGTAAGAATCTTTGTTGTTTTGACGTTGTAGCACGATTACTGAGGCACAAATTTTGCTGTGGTGACACTGATACTCGAGTACCAAATTAATTTAAATGAACATTTATTTATTTATTTGGGTTCATATTTAAGGCAAGTGTAGGTAATATATTTACATATTGTGTATATGAGTAATTTTATTAAAATGAAAATGAATGTTTTCATTGATAGATTTTGTAAGTGATCCAATTTGATTAAAAATAACCCTATTTCTATTTTAATCTTCTGAATTTTCCTTTTACTCTGTAGTTACTTTGTTTTATGTGCATTTTCTTATATTCAACACTTATTACATTCATACTATTCTTTTACACCAAATATATTTTTCCAGATAAGATGCATGTAAATAAGAATTCAAAAAATTAATGAAATTAGGACTGAGTTTTGATATTTGAATGAAATATTACTTGCAGTCTTTTAATTATTCTTTCATTTTATCTTAAATATCTATGCAAAACTCAATATGGAATTCTTGGTTATTTTTATATACCTATAAATAAATTTGTGACTTGTATTTTCCTTTATTATGAATAGCAATGTTGAGGAATCTATTCTCTTTATTTTTTTTACAGATCTGTTTCTACTTCACCAATTAAAAAAAAATGGCATTCCACATCAGATGAAGAAGATTTGAATCTCAATATCAAAAATGATGAATTAAAACCAGAAAATAATGATAATTCAAGCAATGAATTACCAGATGTAAGTTCTCTAGTTAGGGGTATCATGTATTTATACTGCCTTGAAACAGTATAGGTCAGGGGTGGCGAACCTTTTTGGATCAACGTGCCATTTTTTAAGAAATGTTTCATGAATTATAGGTGTGCCATCAAATAATTTTGACTTGTGATTATTGGGAAACTAATAAAACTAACTACGAACAAATCAAAATTCCTTATTTAATACGAAAAAATACATTTTGCATTGTAAAGTAGTAAATGTTTTAGCTATACATGTAATTTAAATTGAAGTAACATTAGTGTGACTTCTGTTGTTGTAGATTAGATGACAAATCACTTATATCAGAATTATCAGATGTTACTTTTAGCAGAATGCATGCTGAATTAGTCTGCTAAACGGTTTCTAAGCGAGTCTTTGATGTTATTTATCTCTGAAAATAATGACTCGCAGGCATAGGTAGATAAAAATATGGTTAAAATAGCATACGCCAGCTTCTTCAGCAGTTAAATGCGTCTGTAATCGAATTCCATGTTTCCAAAATTTCGTTACTGGCATTTTTACTTACATTGTTTGTTTATCTTTCTGCTTCAATCAATTACAACTTTTTCCTTGTTTCAATAAGCTTTTGAATTCATATTGAACTAGACTGGAAATCAATCAGTTGCGTTTCAAATTCTTTAATTTCCAACCAATCGAATTGGGACAAATTCAGTTTATCAAACAAAATCACATCAGGATACATAATAAATTTGGAACGTTTCCGATAATTCCTTATCTGAAAAAATCTCGCTGAAAATTCTTTGATTAAAGAATCAATTATGGAAATAAATTCATCAATAACTGTTTCTTCATTTAGTTTCTCTGGGCATCTAAATCTTTGATATATTTTTTTCAAGTTTGGGAATTACTTGTAGTTTCTTGTAACAATATCGTCTCTGAAAACATACAGTTTAGCTTCAAAAGTGCGAATTAGATCAATCATGACAATGACTGTTTTATTCGGGCCTTGAAGCTTTTCGTTCATTTCATTGAAATGTTGGCATATGTCTGTAAAAAACATCAATTTTAAAAGCCACATAATATTCATCAGTTGTGAGTATTGTTCAATTTTGCTCTCATTTTATAAAAACAATCTTTCTTCCAAGCAATCAACAAATCTTTGAAATACATTACCGTGGCTCAACCAACGAACATTATTATACATTAGTAAGCCATTATACACCGAATTGACTTCATCCAACAAAGCATCAAACTTTAGTTTATTTAAAGCCTGCAACGATATGAGGTTGACTATTTATGTGACTAGCATTATTACATTATCAAGAGATGTTAAACCACTCTTTGCACACAAGGCTTGTTGGTAAATAATGCAGTGGCATTCAAGAATCTAATGTCGTACGTCTGTTTTAAATAAAGAAATGAAACCTTTTTTTTTTTTTTTTTTTTTTTTGCCTACCATATTTGGAGCACCATCAGTTATTACTGAAACAATTTTTTTCAAAGCAATTTCTTTCAAAGCAAGTGAATTTCTTACTGCCGTACAAATATCTGTGCACTGTATAGTTGTTAACGATGTTATCGCAATTAGTTCTTCCTTAATGACGTTTCCTACCCAATATCGAGCAAAGACCACTAAATGTGCAGGTTTAGTGATGTCAATACTTTCGTCAATACATAGAGATATAAAAGAAGCGGAGTTAATGTCCTTTTTTTTGTTGATCTGTAACATTTTCTTCCAGTTTCAAGATTCTTTCATTGTGTTTCTAGATAGAGGAACATCTTTGATGCGCTGAATTATCTTATCTTTATTATCAAAATCATCAAAAAGTGAGGGTGCACATGTGCCAACCAAGCTTCCTTCAAAAACTCTCCCTCTTGAAAACGTTTAATATGCCGAGCAATGGCAACTTCCCGCTGGTTCGCTTTTTTCAAAAAATGATTTGTGATTTGTTTCAAAATGCCGTTTTACAGACGATGTTCTGTATACCACTGTTCCAGAACATAAAACACACACCACTTTATCGCCTTTACTGGCCATGCCATATTTCTCAGTCCACCAAGTTTGAAATTCTCTGCTACACTAACTATATTGCACCTTTTGTTTTTTTGCTGAATTAGCCTTGTTAAATAGCAGCTAAAAATCGTAAATTTAACACAAATAAGTTTTAAATATGCAGTTGTGTCGACGAAATTGACTATTCTATGTGCTCTCGCTTGATCACACCAAAAAAAAGAACATTTTGCTGACTGTGCACGACTGCGGGCGCATGTGCAGATTCTTTTTGTTGTTTGGAAATTGAGTACTTGTACGAGATCTCTGTAGTGTCTGCTCTTTCGCTTTTATCTCAGGTCATTAAAAAATTTTTAAATAAAGCCGTGAGGGTTACTTGATGAATTAGACTTATAAGACAAGAATTAGATCACATTGATAAATTAGATGTGTACAAGCTGAACCATTAATATAAACGTTAAAATATTTTTTAAGCAACTTAAATATATCTAGAAATAGTTACATACAATATTACACACTATGTGTTGATAAACTTTGCTTCATTAGCAATTATAATACACGACGTAACTACGCAAGACATAACAAACGAATCTGCTCCCAACGCGTCAGTGTCGCAACGGATTACTCGCGTTTGTTCATAATACTTCATAGTGAACTTAATTATTTTGAGCTAAAATGCAAATCGTTTTTGATCGATGGCATGCCCAAAATATTCTGTCTCATGCCATTGGTTCGCCATCCCTGGTATAGGTGTTCCAGTGGCGCACACAGGGGGTCCGGACCCCCAAAGCCCTTGATTTTTTTTCCAATTGATTATAATTCTAAGTATATAGTACGCAAAATTTAATTAATTACTTGCTATTAATGATTAACTAATGCTAATTATTTATTCAAAAATTAGTTTTTTACTGTGTTTTGTTCCCGAAAATTGACCAAATCAAAAAGAGCCTGATACAAGAATGATGAACTTTCGACTCCGGACCCCCACCCCCTTCCCCTTGAAAAATTCCTGTGTGCGCTACTGGGTGTTACAAATAAAATAAAGACAGTTTCTTGTATTACGTGAATGTAGTAATCCATTTTTCCCTTTTTTGGAAATAGAATTATTAGATTAATTCTAAATGTCTCTGAGGCAAAGAGTAAAAAAGTAAATTTTTTTGTTTCAAAATGAAAGTAAAAAAGAATGAGTACTATTGTACAGGACAGTAGTTCCAAATCCAAATAATGATTAAAAAAACTGCAATAGAAGAAAGCATTAACTAAGAAAAAATTTAGTGTAATTTGTAAAATTTAAAAAATTTGAAATTGTTTTATTAAATTTGTTCATTATGTAAATACAGGCTTGATAATTATAATTTTTTATATCGGAAACCAAAATTTTTATTGATTAAAATATTTATTGTATGAATTTTTTGCATTAGTTTTTTACTTTTTTTAATTCCAAGTATGTATCATTAGGTATTGACCTCTGTATTTATAATCAATATCCTATGTATTTTAATGAATTATTTGTGTGTTAAGCATTAACTATAACTGTAAATTTATGTATTAATCATAAAATGATTTTTCATACTTAGGGAAAAAGTTTTTTTCATTTAGTGAAATTTTTATTTTTTTTAATATAATGTTTTTAAGAATTAAAAAACAATATTCTTTCCATTTTTTCACTTTGCCATATTGACAAGTATAAAATGTATATCTAGATGCATTTTAATATGAAACTGAGGTAATACTTACCAAATGACCTATTAATATACCAAAAATAAAATTCTGATTCTTCAGCAGAAACAAAAAGAAGTTATTCATATTTGGTGCTCATTATTGCTCTTCACTTCATTCAGTTAAAATCTTACTCTTACATTTTTATGGCAATCTACCTCGACTATCTCTTCCTCTACTGTTTAGCAACCTACATATTTTTTTCTCACCGGAGGGTATCATGCATCACTATTTTATTAATTCAGTACCTCAGTTTAAAGATATGTATAATAATTAGGGATTTTATGAGAAATAGTGACATATTGCTAAATGATTTGAAAAGGTTTGTAATATTTTAATTTATTGATAAATGTTAGTTATAATTATGTAAAAAGGTATACCTTGTAAAAAATGCAATGAATGCTAATCACATATTAAAAATTAATTTTTTTACAGATTGTTTATTTACTGAAAGGACATTCTTGTGTTAATTTTTCTGGTAGTGATTATGAGTTTAAGAAGAATTTGACTCAAATTCCTAGAACGAAAAAAATTAGAACAAAAAAGGTATATGAAATGTTTTGGTAAAATATTAAAGTTAAATAAACATTATGGTTCATTTTAACTTTAAAGTCATTCTATTATATGTATATATTCATGTATATTTATATGTATTTTTGTTTATTAAATATTAAATATCTGCTATAATACATCTAGAAAGAAAGTTTATATGTTACTTTTAATATTTTTTGTTTAAAGTATTTGTAGAAATGTCTGAAAGAAACCTGGAATTATTTTAAAACATTTTATTTTTATCTCTTTTTTATATATAAATTTAGATTAAATATTTTTCATTTTTTATTTACAAAACAATCTTATTTTTAAATTACTGTATTATATTTAATACATTTGTTAAATTGATGGTTCCATTATTGGAAACATTTTTGATATTCATCTGCAGTAATGGCTGGTGACTTTCATCATTTTTTGACTGGTTATATTTTGTCGGTGTCCTTCCATATTTCTCTTCATGTGTGGAGATGAGAGGAAATTGCACCAAAGTACATCAGATGAGTTTTCAAGTCACTTTTGTTTAAAAACTGGTGCTTTGAGATGGCTGTAAGTAAACAAGAACTACAAATTGAGTTTTTTTTTTTCTGATTTAGACTGTAATGTTCTTAGAATCTTCAAATGGAAAACTTTATCAATGGTCTGTTGTGTTGAAATGAACTCTGAATACACCATTTCTCACTCATATAAAAATAGACTAGATGAACCTTTTTAGGGGCGAGTTGACAATAACGTTTTGTATTCATTTGGTTGTTGTTTGGTTCTGGGGTTGTAATCGTAGCACTATAATCTGTCAACAGTAATGATTTTAAAGAGAAAAAAAGAAATCAAGAGTTACTTTGTAACTGTTCCTTCAAATCTTTGGCATGTTTCCACTCTTTTTGTATTTAATCAGAACCTGAAACATAAATTTGGTTGTGACTCTTTTGTTGAGCTTGCTTGCTCATTTGAATTTCGAGATAATTTTAAATGACTGTGCAATGGATTATTGTTGTCTTCAGTTATAAGTTCATGAGCTTTCTTAACATTTTAGTTTGTTCATGCAATTGACAAACATCCAGAAAGAAGGAAATCACTTGAATATTTGAGCTTTTCTCAAAGATTGTCTGTAGTTGTTTTCAACTTCATGACAGTTTATGTGGATTTTTTTTTTCTAAGATAGAAGCAAAATTTCACAGTTGCTCATTATTAACTTAAAAAATGAGGAGAGTGCAAAAAATTAGGTATAGGTAAATAAATGCTTTGTGCACTTTTCAACTCTCCCAATGTTATACAGTACACTTTTTGTGGAAAAAATTTGTACTACGCAAGCATTGCTCTGGGCAGCTCTATTCCAAGAAGTTTTGGGTATCCCTTCATATTAATTGATCAAAACGTTTTTAAAATATTTCACTTTTCTATTTTATTACTATAGTTGTGTATATATATATATATATATATATATATATATACTAGAGGACCTGACAGACATCCTGTATACACATCTTAAATTCAAAAATTCCAAATTTTTAAGAATAAGCTTTAACAATCTGGACCGTTTTGAGTAAAATTTCAAACACTAATTACACCTGAATGTAATAATTTAATTAACACGATTTATTTCAACAAAATAACACGAAGTGTCAAAATATTTTCCTGAAATGATCACAGCACCAACTGTCGGGACCAACTTGAATTATAATAAAAGATTTTTGAATATTCGATACTGCGATCATAGCGCAGTCTGCCGGATCCATTGTAAAATATTCCAAGATCAACAATTTATAAATAAAAAATTAATTAAACATTTCTAAACCGAATTATAAATCTAAACCATTCTCGAGTCCACTGGAACAGACAAAATCTTTCATCAAAATCGGTCCAGTTACGTACACACAGGGTCCAGTTACATACACATGCACAGAAGAATTACATATATAAAGATTATTTGAAAAGATATTAATTAAAAATACTAAAACGCGTGAATCGTCTGCATTTTCGTAACAATAAAGACCGGGTTTGGCTGAAAATCAATTTTTGACGCCAACTTACGTCTTTTTCAATTCCTACTATTAGCTCACAATCTCTATACATATTTTATTTGTTTGTTTATTTATTTGGTGGAATTTTCAATCATTAATAAAATACATTTTAAAGCGCTCAATTGAGCTGAAATGTAATGTACATGATTATTTTGAAAGACAATACAATAATTTGATTATAATTAATACAAATTAATTGATTAAAACTAATTATTTAAAAAAATTACAAATACAGCCACGTTGGCGACTTATGTCAAAATTTGAAAAGGTTTTTTTTCTCGCGTGTTAAAGCATTCAGTTGAAAGGAAATTTTAGATACACGATTGTTTTGGATGACAATATGATACTTTAATGATAATTAATAAAAATTAATTACCACATAATGTTGCGATTCTGTCATATGTATATACATAATTATATTAATTGCAACTATTTAACAAAAAGTAGCTAAAATAAATTTTTTCTTGGCTGATCTAAGTAGGAATTGATTTAAAAATTTTATTTTATATTACTTGTTTATAACAATAGCGTTGTTACAACAATCCAGGTGAATGTTGAGTTGTATTTTTTGAATGCTTTTAATTAATATCTTTTTAACTAATTGTGCGATATTGGACCGAATTGTGAATCTAAACCATTCTCGAATTTAATTGAACCCACACAAAAAATTTCATCGAAATTGGTCCAGCCATTTAGGAGAAGTTAAGTGACAAACACACACACAGAAGATTTTTATATATAAAGATATATATATATATATGTGTGATTTTAAAATTGCATCATAAATAATATTTTCTGGCGATAGGAACTTAATGTTAAATTTAAATTTGAATGTAAAATTTTATGTTTAAATATTTTGAATATTTCTATATGTATTTTATGGATAAATTTTGAAAGTTTTTTGTACAAGAACACATGCATTATGTAACATGTCAGCCGTTCTCCTATCGAATGGTAGCTTCGCGTCACCGATGGCACCACCGAGTGCAGTACCAAATGTCCGAACCTACAGTTCCTCTTGTACAGGCAAGTTTTCCCCTAGCGATGAAAACTAACCTATCTCACAACGGTCTAAACCCAGCTCACATTCCCTGTTAGTGGGTGAATAATCCAACACTTTACGAATTCTGCTTCGCAATGATAGGAAGAGCCGACATCGAAGAATCAATAAGCCATGTCGCCATGAACGTTTGGCCACCACAAATCAATTATCCCTCCGGTAACTTTTACAACACCTCTCCCATGAGACTCTCATGGACGCTCCCTTTTAATATGAAGCAACAAGAAAGGATCGATGGGCCCCTGTTTCCAGGTCCTCTTCCTTGCTGAAGAACGAGATCAAGCTGGCTTTTGCCCCTTTGCTCCAAACCAGGTTTCCGTCCCAGCCGAGCAAGCCTTGGGACACCTTTTTTTTGCCATTTGACAGATATTCTGAAGATTATTCTTTGGAAAGGTGTATATATATGCTGGGAGCATTAAGTGCACTGTCTGAGCAAAGTATATATTTTCATCTGCGGCAGTTAAGTATTATAATAAAGAAAGTTACAATTAAATTTCAACACTTTTACTGAATTAATCCATTTTTTTCACACCCATTTTAAATTCTATAGTAATGTCATAAGTTTTTAGATTGATTTTTGTAGATTTTGATGTTTCTTTAAAAAAAATATTGAGAAGTAAATAGCTTTTTTTTACTTATATATATGTTACTCTTGCTTATAATAAAAGTAGCTTAAAACAATACAAACCTGGGAAATTAATACATATACATTTTATTAATTGTAATATATTAAAAATAATTAACTAGCACAAAATATCATCTCCGATAAATTGTTTGTGTATTTAAAAAGGAGGAAAGAAGATTTGTGTTAAGAAGGATTCATTTTAGACATGAAATAGAATGATGATAAAGATGAGAAACAGTTTAGCAAGGGCTGCTTTTGTTGAAATAAAGGCTTTTGGAGGGCTTTTTATTATTGAATAGGTGGCTAAGATAGAATTGCTTCTGTTTTCCACAGCATGCTGTTATTTCAATTCAGTTTCAATACTAATTTCTTGTCTGAAAATTGTTGCCTATTTCTATCAGTGTAAGAACATTAATGATTAAATCAACGGATATTATATTTTAAAAATGTAGATTTTATAAAATGTTAACATATTTTTCTTTTGAATTCATAAAATGATGCAATAGACAAATTTAGAGTAAAAGTGGGTTTTTTTTCTCCCAGGATGTGGATCCTGAAAAAGAAAATGCAAAACTTGAAAAAGCCAAACTAAGGGAGCAAAAGAAACAAGAAAAAGAATTAGCCAAAGCTTTAAAAGCATCTGAAAAAGAAATGCAAAAAAGTAAAAAACCAGATGAATTACTAAAGGTTATTTTTGTTTATTTATTGCATTTCATTTTAACGCTATGTTTTGTTTCATGTTTGTGTAAAAAGGGATCTTATTTTACATTTTTGTTATTTTGCGTTTCATGTTTTATTTGCGTATTGGTGATATCTCATGTTTTTCAAAGAAATGTTCTTACAGTTTGCTATATAAGGACTTTATCAAAATATTTTTACTCACTATATTTTTATTTGACTTTTTCTGTATTATTAAATAATGTTACATTTGAATTCAGTGTTAATGAATCTAAAACAATGAATGTGATGTATTTTTTTAAATTCCATTAGTTTCAAGATAAATGTTAAAATATCAGATCCATATTTTAATATGTTGGGATTTTTGAATCCACGTTAAAAAAGCATTAAATGTTAAGAATTATCGAAAATCTTAATGATTACTTTCTATCTATTTTCTAGTACATATTTATTTAAATAGAGCATGTTAATTGATTTCTGTATTACTGTAACACTAGCTGTATTTGTTCTATGTAATATTTATTTGAGATAGCAGCACAAAATATTTCTTTTAAATTTTAAAATTATAAGAATATTTTAGGGGCATTTTATTATGTATTTTATTTGACAATTTTTATACATTAAAACTCTGTTGCAATTATTTTATTTTGTGCAACTTTTAGGGAATGAAAATTCTTATTGATCAAAGCGTAATTTTTGAAAATGAAAGTGAGGATATTTTTTGTGCATTAGATGAGTCAAATTTGAGGTACAATATTGAAGAAAATTCTGTCAACATGTCAATAACATGGTGTAGGACCATTGTGGATGTTACAGTGGAAAATAATCAGGTGAGCTTTAAATTAATTTTATAACTAAATCTGGAACTTTAGTCTTTTTAATAACGGCAACAAAAACTTACAAATCTATTATTTTTTTTACATCTTTTATTCTGCTGTCACAATTATTAATGTGGATTTATTTGTACTGTGATATCTTGTAGAACCCGCTCAGTATAGAGGGCATTGCTTGTGGAAACTTTGTTTTGATGAGAGATTTTCTGTACATGAAGGAGTGAAACGTACTTTAATATTTATTAAATTTTAAAATAACCTTTACTGATTTGTCATTGATGAGAAAGAGAACTGATTCAAACATTACGCATCTCTAAACCACCTATAATATTTGAACTGATGATCTGATGATTTGATCCCTTTGATGACCCAACAATAATCAAGAAATTAAAATTTTAATAATTTTTAAGAATGTCAAAAAGAAAAAAGACATGAGAGTATAGATATGGTTTATAACATTGAATAAAACTGTAAATTTTTTGTATTCTTTTATTAAAATAATTTCACAATGTGAAATGTAGAATTTAAAAATAAATAAATCAGTAGCTTCACAGAAAATTATATACTCTTGCGAGCTGCATGTGTTAACATCAGAGGTCTGTAGGTTTGTTAGTTGATTTTATGTAATTTACCAAACTTAACAGCTTCTCATTCCTAAAGTTTCGATTTATAGTCATGAATTCTTCTTTTAATTAAAAAAAAATAGAAATAGGAATACAAAAATATTCATATGGGATCACACACATATATATACCATATTTCTTGCATAAACTATCACTAAAGAAAAATAATGTATATAGTTTGCTGATCACTGTGTGTAATGCTCCCGACAGGAACCTCAGGATTTTCTTTTATCTTGTATGTACAATGCTTTCTTATGATATGTTGGAAAAAAAACTAATTCCTGTTTCCATTGCAAGAAATTTATGAATTGAATTTTAATATGCAGGAGTGTATTCATGAAAAAACTTTTCCTTAATAATTATACATACATGTTATAGGGCTTGCAAATCATTTCAATTTATATTTGCTAAAATTTTCATTATTAAGAAATGTGCCAAGTTTTGCTAACCCAATGTCATTGTCTCATAATAACTATGCATATGATTTCCATTCATATTTTCACAAGCGGCAGAGCTATTTTAATTTTTATTTAGATTTTGTTTGTATTTTTCTTTTGCTAATTTTTCTCTTAATCAAAATTTCTCAAAACAAGGTTGTAGAGTTTGCCTACAATAGTATAAATGTAATAAAAGGCTCACATCTTTCATGCCATTATATTATATACAATTCTATAGATATGTTTGTTACATAAATGATACAATTGAAGATTGTATTAAATACTGGAAGTTATTTTGTTTTTTAAGCATTAAATTTTCACTAGAAATATTTTTATTGTTAAAAAAAATATTTTCATTCATTAAAATGATTATTGCCATTTTCCTACAAAAAATAATACTGATTTATACGTTGGGATATTTAGAAGTTTGTTCCTGTTTTTTATACTTGACTCTCATTTAATCAATTTTACTATCAATCAGGGGCAAAGAAAGTTTTAAATTTTATTCTTCCCTTCAAGAGATATCTTACTGCTTTTTCGCAGCGGTTTTCCTAAGTAAACTTGTCAAACTAAAGATGTTTCTTTACATTTAACAAATAACAAGTACTTATAATAACTACTCTTATACACTATTAAATGAAGTATATATAGGTATGTTTCATAGTATATGTTTATCAAATTACGTCCAGTTGGATTTTTCAAAGCAAATGCTTTTAATGTCATTTTTGTGAGCATTTTCAACCATTCTAAAAAATTTACTCCATAGGAAAATGCTGTTACATCATAAAAATATTAAATATATATGTCATAAATTTATGAAATTAATTCATAGATTTCCTTTTAAAATTGTGTTGTTGTATATCTTGTGTCAACATTGTGTTCATATTGTAAAAAATTTACTGTTATATATATTCAAATAAAAAAAAAACACAAAAGAGAATTTGATACAATTCTGCATGGTGATATTTTTGTTAAATCTATTATAAAGAAATATATACAAAATAAATTCTGAGCAAGATTGAATTAAATTTTTGTGACTTAGAAATATAAAAAACCATGATCAACTATATATTGAACATATTTGTGGAATTGAATGATAAAAAAGCTATATATATATATATATATATATATATATATATATATATATATATATATATATATATTAGTATCTGAAATATTTTAGAGCTTTTATTTGCGATTTAAAATTACTTTTAATGCTTGACACATCCTTGAAATTGAAATGTGTTATCTTTTATTAATTAGACTTTTTCCACTGCATATTGTTCCTCTTTGATTCAAAAATAATGTTGGGCTGTGGTAGCCCAGTGGTTAAGGTATCGGATCATGGCAGGCATGTCATGAGTTCGATCCCAGTACCACTAAAGACCCGCTGTGTAGGGCAGCGATGCACGTTAAATCTGTCGAGAGCTGAAACGTCCTCCCAATCGCGTGGTGTGGTAGTTAGGAGAGGGGGTGCCAGCTCAGGTGTCATCTATGTCACCTGACCATGGTTCAAAATTACGCGGTCCGTCGCCAAAAACCCTCGTGTAGCTGAACAATGCGACGTTAATATTCACTCACTCATTCAAAAATCCTTTTTTTTTTTCCAAGTATCCTTTTAGGAAAATCTAGCATTTTTGAATGCTTAATTTTTTAAAATTATTAATTTAATTTTCAAAACATAAGGGGAAATGTTTTTTTAATATCAAATTTCTTTAGAAAGCTCATATCTTCAACAGTAATAATCTCTTATTTCTTTTCTTTTAATATTATTTTTAAAAACTTGTTTGATTAAAGTACTAATTCTTATTGACTTAATATGTTCTTATTTCTGAGAGAACTAATGTCATTCACATTTAGTTAAATTAGTATTAGTTTTTTCTATATTCTTTTGTCAATAGGTTATAAATTAATGATTTGGTACACATGTTTAAAAAATTTCTATTGTTAATTTGTGGAGCATTGATATTTTATTATAAAATTTACAGTGTAATATTCTTTTTTTATATTTAAAGTTTTCTTATTACCCCATTTTCTTAAGATATGTTTCTATTTTAATATATTTTTAGTTCAATGTTTTAAGGAATTTATATTTTGCAGGTTATTAAAATGGAAAAAGAACAAATGGAAAATATTTTAGTACTTGTTATTACTAAAGAAAATTTCACTAAAATGGTTCATGCTTTTTTGCAAGTAAGCGAGTTACTCTTTTAAAATATCTCTAATTCATTAGATTGATTAAATTACGATAAAAAATTATATAAACTAACATACAGTAAATGATTTTTAAAAAAATGTTTATCTATTCTTTTTCCATTACTAGAAATCAAAGGGGAATTTAGCAAATGAAACAACCCTTTTAGATCACATAACCAATATTAAGTCAGTATTCCCTCACATGGATATAACTTGTGTTGTTGTAGGCCTGGATAAATATCTTAGGTAATTCAAATATTTATATTTTAAAGTCTTACTTTGTACAAATTTATTTATTTCTCATCATTTCACCTTAATTTTTGAAATTTCTGTTGTAAATCAAATTTCATTAATACAAAAAAAAAATGCACTTTTTCTATTGATAAATGTTCTAATCTCTTGCCTTTTATCAAATATATTTTCATTTTCATTGTGAGTTAGAAAAAATATTCAAGATGAATTTTTTGTACTATATTTTAGGAAATCTACATAGCTTTCTGTTTTGAATTTAAAAATTTATTCTGAACAAGAGAATCATATTTATATTTCTTTATTTTTAAAATATCAGCTTTTTGTGTTAAATAGAAAGCAAATTTTGTAAACTTCTTGGAAATATTTGATATGTTGGAATATTTTAAGGGAGTAGTATGTTTCATATGTTGTAGTTCAACAATTGAACAAAATAGAAATTAAAATTAAGTATTAAAGTAACATTTCATTGTTTTTTGGTAATGTGTTATATTCTGATTAGTTTTCGTGTATGCAATAATGTTACTTCTTTTTATTACAAATGCTTGTAATTAATTTTTGAAATTAAGAGCTTTGGTTTTCTTGATATTTAAATTGTAGTTTTCTTTGTATCTTAGATTTTACTAAGAGTTTCTAACTTAGTTTCCATAACTTTTGAAAATTTCTGTTTATTGAATTTCACAATCATTTAGTTTGATTAAGTTAAGGAAATACTGAAGGGTGATTAAGAATTTAAATAGAATTTACAAAAATAACTTATTTATACATTTTCTAAAAACTGATTGAACATAGGCAAGATTTTTCTTGACTCATGGACCCGAATCCTGTTATGTAGCGGGGTGATAAAGTTTTTGGGTTGGTTTAGTAAAGAAGTTTGGAGAGTTAGAGGCCTCATCACTAGACTTTAGTTAAAAATTATGAGATTATTGCCAGTAACCTTTGTAAAGTTTCTTTGTGTAACAATCTTGAAATGCTTCTGATTTGCTCATTATATAATGGACATTTTCAATGCACTTCCTTTTTTTGTTAGTATTTTAATATCTACTTTGTATTAATTTTGTAGATCTATTAAAGAGAATGAAATGTGTAATACTGATTTAAAGAAAATGGCTAGGCAAGTTTCAAAGATTGCTATTGAAGAGGTATTCTCAGTTTTTATTTTTTGATGTGCAGTTTTATTGAAAAATGATGAATTAATAAATAGTTATAGTAGATAAATTGATGTGTTTTATATTATTAATATAATATTTATGTATATAATTTTTCCATTTATGCTTCTATTTTATAAATCATAATTACGAAATTTATTTTTTTAACTTGACATCTTAAATTTTACTTAATTGCTAAGAAAATTAATTGGCAGTTTGCATAGATTTAAAAAATGTTTTTATGAATAATGGTGTCAAAGTAATTTTTAAAGTATTACTTTAGAATTTTTCATGAAAAATAGAATTTAAAAAAAAATTAAATACTTTTATATATATATAGTTCCTAAGATAAATTCTCAAATATTATTGATAACACTATATGGCTGATAACACAAATTCTTAAAAGTGCACTTTAATTTTTTTTAATTATACACATTTGACCTAAAAAATATAAGTAAATTGTTGTCAATTATTGAATCGTAAGTAGATCTAGCTGGAAAGTTAATTTTGTAATAAAATTCTTAAATTCAAATTTATTATCAAAAATAATTTTTTTCATTTCGTTATTGCTAAATCCTTTATATATATTTTTTTTTATTTTGTAGGCGACAATTGAAGTTCAAATACAAACATTTGTAAATTTTAATTTTTTAAGCACCATGCGTGAATTGGGTGAACTTCTTGCTCGTTTTTCAAAAGCCATTGCTGAAGCTCCTCAAAGGTAAAATTTTCTTATTTTTTATAGCAAAATATTTTAGCATGCAGTTAGCTTTGTTTTCTTTTGTTTAATTCGTATAAAATATGATCTGATTTTATATGTTATTACTGTGTATTAATATTGAAGGTATATTTCAAATAAATTATTATTATTGCACAGTTTTTTGGTTGGAAATTCATTGCATACTTTTATTGACCAAATAATTGTAATTTTTACAAATTACTTTATTTTTTAATTTGAGGAATGGACTTGCACATAATAAAAAAAATGTATCAAGGCACATCTATTGTAATAAAAAGAGTGTTATATTTTGTTATGTTTTTCAGAAAGGAAAAACATGTTCAAAAGTGTTTAGCATTTTCATGGTATGCAGATGCTGATAGTAGTTGCCCAGTTAAAATTGGAAAAGATGGATCTGGATTTATGAAACTATGGCAACAGCAAATACAGCAGTTTAATAATGTTGGTCCAGAAGTTGCTGAAGCTATAGCGTCAAAGTATCCTTCCCCACAGATTCTAATGAAGGTACTGTAATATCTTGTAAATAAGGTGGAAAAAACTATTTACTATTAAAAAAAATTATGTATTTAAAATTCTTTGAAAATTCTGTGAGTAGTGAATTAAAAAGTTTTTTTTTTTAGATAATCTTATAAATCTTTCTATATTAAAGAGAAATAAAATTTTAAAAAATTATTGCATTTCTTACCGGTACATTTCTGTAATATTTGGAAGTATTTCTCTAATTTAGTTTATTTTTGCTTAGAATATTTCTTATTTCTTATTGAATATCTGTGGTCAGAATTGTTTTGTTATTTTTTATCTTCAGAAGAAAATTAAAACTTTTCTCTATGTTTTTCAACCAGTAAATATATTTGTCATCACATAAATAATAAATTCATATAAAAATTGTTAAAACTTTAATTATGTACATTTTGTGTAATTAGATCAATATTTATCATTTATTTATTATATAGATTAAATAAATTATGAAAATAAAATAAAAAATTACATATATATATATTTCTAAATTTAGACCAAACTATTTGAAAAAAAAGAAATGAGTCTTACAGTAGTCACATATGATGTGTAACGTTATGGTGGTAAATACGCAATATTAACTTTTTCACTGAAAAAAAAAATATATGAATCGGATGTGACTGGAAATTTTCTATAGAATAATTATATCTTTAATGAAAATTTAATTTAATTAACAAAAGGAGGAATGCAATATTTTATCAAAAATAATTATTCTTGTTCAATTTGGGGAAGAGCGGAGACAATAAACTTATAACTAAAATATGACACATATACTTGTGATTTCAAAGTATTTAAAAACAGCATCAACAAAGCACCACTGTTAGTAGTCGAAACATTCTAATTTGTGTTCATTTCCAGCTTGAGTTCATCATTCATAAAAGCCATGAGAAGCTCAGCTTTTAGCAAAATGAAGTTAAAGTTAAAATCAGGGAAAGCGAGTGATTATTTTTTTTAAAGAGTGGAACTACCTTCGTTATATGGTAAAAGTACAAAATGCAGGAAATCTTTAATTTTTTAAACCGTTTAATTCGAAGAAATGCATACGACCACCAAAATCACTATTTATCGATTTTCAAATAAGCATTCTGACACACTTATGTCCCCCAATATAATGACTAACGGATTTAGAGTCAATCACTCGAGTGCTTGGTGTTTACTAGAATTGGACCCCCCATGCGAGGGTAGCGAAATAACACAGCCAAGCACTCTCTCTCATTGGTCAAATCAAGTAGCGCGCACTTACATCACATCCGTCCCTTTTCACAAAATCACTTCCAACAAATATACAGCAACTGAGAGGAAAGATTTTACACATCAAAAAGAAATCTATAGCAAACACCCAGAAACTAAAAGCATATTTAAGTTGATGATTGAATAGTGGGGCTAAATTCTGTTTATAAACATAAAAAAAAAAAAAATTTTTGGGCTTACCAGAAGTACAAATTTTTGGTGATTGGGATGAATATGTATATAGGAAGAAATAATTACAATTTTAGAACACTCTCATGATTTATTTCAGAATTCGATTATTATAAAGTGAGACAGTCAATAAAATGTTCTTCTTGCTTCCACATAAGCTCTTATCCTGTGTGGTATAGACTGATAAATCTCCTCAATAAATCTCCTCAATAATGTCCTGAAGGATTTCTCGCTGAATTGCCTTCTGTAATTATCTGGCTGTGTCAACAATATTTTGGAATGATTGTGTATAGGCTTATTCATCAGATCCTAAATATAATCTGGCAACTTAGTTGACTTAGAAAATTGTAAAGCTCAAACCCAATTCATAATGGCATGCTGTGTGTAACCAGGCATATTCTTATTCAAAAGTAAGAGATTACTGAAATAATGAGGTCATAAATTTCTGTATGTACTGCTGTGTTGTCTATGTGCTACAACCGGCTGGAAAGAGAATTTTGCTATTCAGTGCTATGACTCTACAGACTATAAAGTATTGTGTTCCAGCAGAAAACAATGTTTGTGTTGATTTTTGTACCACTCTTCTATTCACTTCATCACTGTCAAATTGATTAACTTTGACAAAGCATAAATTCAGAAAAAAGGAGATACAATTGCAATTTAATGTTTTAAATAAGCACATGTTAATAATATTCCTTTGTATTTTCTGGATTTCAATTATTTTTCTGCATTTTAAAAACACTTATGTTTATAGTTAGTAATGCTTCTAAAAATGTTTTTTAGGCCTACACGAAATGCGGCTCTTCAAAAGAAGCAGAACAACTTTTACAAGACATTGTGGTAATATAGAATTTTCTTTTTTGCATGAATATTGTTGTGTTAGTTTCATTGTTGAATAGTTCAATATCTATACCTCTTTTTTAAAAAAAAAATCAGAGTGATGCTTTAAATATAAAGTATTGACTTTATGTTGCTTTTACTTTACGAGTCCTAATTAGTCAGTTCATATCACAGCTTTAATAAGTTTTATGAACAATAATGAAGGAGGATCGGATTGAATTAGAATTTTTTATAAATTTAACTTTTTTTTTCTTTTGTTATAAATATGGGATTATGAGCTACAATTTTTTCAGTTAGATTTTGCCTTAGTGTGTTGTATTTTGATTACTATAAACAAGATTATTTGTATTTATATTCCTTTATTTTTAAGAATTTAAAGTTAATACATTGAAATAAACACTTTCATTTTATTATGGTTAATTTTTTTAAAAAAATGGTGCGAAATCTTATATTATTTGTTTTCTTTTAATATATATATACTGTTCTGTTTTAAACATAGGTGCGAAGAAACTATGGACCTTTAGGAACGCAACGCCGTATAGGGCCGGAATTATCATATAAAATACATTTATTTTTCACTTCAAGAAATGGGGATCATATACTTCAAAGATAACAACTGTAAAATACATTCAAACTTAAATAATTCTTTTAATGAAGTGGTTTTAAAAAAAAATTTACATGTGCCTTGCCATTTATAAAATATTTTCACTATCATTTTTAAAAAGGTTTTGTAAATTAAGAACTGTATATATATGTTTACAAAATAAATCATTCTGCTGTGTCTTTGTATTCTAGACATTATATATGCAATTGTAAGTATGTATTATTATTATTAATACCCCTGAATATTATTTTATTAATTTTTTTGTACATATTTTAAGTCAAAGAATTTTTTAATTGAGGTTGTTTTGTATAATGTCAGTTTTTGAATGTTTTTAAATTCTAATCAAGAGTGAATAATTATATAAGATTCTGTTCAATACTCATCAGTGTTTAATGTGTGTTTCTAACAATTGGTTAGAAAATCCAAGTGTAATAATTATTGTAGAATAATTATTTTATTTTATTTTTATATAGACATTTGTATAAAATTAAAAAATTGAATTGTATTTGAGTTGAGTACTTAAAATATTTTTATAAGATATTTTGGTCTGGCCAGTATAATATTAGAATTCTTTATAAACTTAATTTTTCATTAGAATAGTTGTAATGCCAGTACTTTATTTGAAATTATTGCAATCAAATAAATCATTACTAATTTTTCTCAAGAATGCAAATTTTCACAACACAATTTTTCTGAAGTCTTCTAAGTTATAAAACAGGAGTTAGCAACCCCCTTTGGCACATGGAGCAATTTTCAGTCACACACTACAAAGTTATAAGGTAAAATTAAAGTTCTCTGTCTCTCTCCACAATGCATTTTTATTTAAAAGCTATTTCTTACTTTCAATTTTTTGTTATAAAATGATTCTGCTGAATCTACTTGCATGTAGTTTGCTTGATTTGTATTTAAAACTATATCCTCTTTTTAAATGGGACTTATTCTTAGCATTAAATGTTCACTTCAAATCAAATCAATTGTTTAATACTTTTTAAAATGAAAATGAGACAAAAAATAGTTGTTTAACAACTGAATAGTAAAAATCACGTGTCAATTGAAAAGTCACAAATTATACCCCTTATATTGTGATATTTAGTTGAGCTTTGTAATGACAAGTTTTGCATTTAATTTATATTAATTTTAAAAAAATTTTAATTAATTTTATTCTAGGAATACTTATACTTTATATTGTTTATTTCTTATTTTAATAAATAAAAGATGCATAATACAAATGTACCCTCATGTCCATAAATTAAGGATAATGAAGTTCAGGCAAAGAAAGAGACAGAAGCAAAACAAATTTGACTTATTTGTAAAGTTTATTTATTAAACAAACAGTGCTATATGTTTGACATAATTAATAAAAATTGTGGTTTTTACTCCCTGCAGCAAATTTCAAAAAAGAACCTATTTACAAAAAACAGTATAACTTGGTTAGTATGATGGTTAATACATAGTATGTCTCCCGGACGATGCAATACAGGCCTTACAATGCCTAGGCATGCTGAGTATCAAATTATCAATCTGATCTTGGGGAAGATTACACCACTCATCAAGCAATGCCCTCCGAAGTACCGGTAGTCAGGTGGGAGGGGGTTGACCGGCTGCAATTCGTCGACCAAGCATATCCCACACATGCTCTACTGGATTCACGTCCGGTGAGTATGCTGGCCAATCCATACGGGTGATATCCTCCGATTGAAGGCATTCGTCTACAATGTTTGATTGGTGAGGACGAGCGTTGTCATCGATAAACAGAAATTCAGCACCCATGGCGCCCAGAAACAAGTGTACATGTTGTTCCAGAATGACATCCTGATAGATGTGGCCTGTTATCGTTACACTCTGAACATGCAGGTCAGTTCTGGAACCAAGAATAATTCCTCCCCAAACGAGCCATCCTGCACCGCCGTAACGGTGTCGTTCAATGGTGTTCTCTTAGTGGTAACAGGTACCTGGCGCTCTCCATATTATAGTCCGGCGAGAATCAAACTGCAAACTAAACCTGGACTCGTCGGAAAATATCACACAAGACCACTGTTGTGGTGTTCACAATGCATGCTCTCTACTCCAGGTTAATCGCAGGCAACAGTGAGTTTGTGGTAAGTGGAACACATCTGACAGCCCTACGAGCATATAGACCAATGTGCCCGTAGCGTCTGTACACGGTCCGCCTTGAAACTGTCGTACCGGTAGCTGAAGAGAGCTAATGAGACAAGTCTGATGCTGTGCTCCGTCTGTTTCTTTTGGCTGTAACTGGCAAATACCGGTCCTCATTCACCGTTGTAACTCGGGGGCGACCTGTGCTGTAACAGCTACTCACATTACCATCCTCTTGGAATCGTTGCCAAAGCCTGGAGATGACACTCTGGGCGATTCCAAGTTCCTCGGATACTTCCAGCTGGGTACGTCAACATTCCAGTCGTCCAATAATTCTACCATGTAAAAAATCATCCAAATGCTTCCTTTGTGTCATAACTATGCCGTTATTGCACTGAATGGCTTTTAAAGCTCTTGTGCACAATTTTACTTCTTTGCCACCATTCCTTATATACCCCTCTCTTACTTTCTCATCATTGTGTTGTACTATCTGCGTCATCTGGTGGTTTCCTGTAATTTGCATATTCTTCTTCAAGATGTGTGTGATAATTCTACAGGTGAAATTTTTATTTTAGAGTTCAATTTCTGTATAATTCTGAATTATCCTTAATTTATGGACATGAGTGTATAAAGAATTAATATTGTACATATATTATATTGAAGGTTATGTTTGATGAATTATGTTTGCTGTTGCTTATTTTATGTTAATAAATATCTTGAGTGTATAAAGAATTAATATTGTACATATATTATATTGAAGGTTATGTTTGATGAATTATGTTTGCTGTTGCTTATTTTATGTTAATAAATATCTTTAAATGATACATAATTAATATATAATACACTGTAAATGTGTGGATTTTTATCTCTATTATACCTAACTCTGCATGCATTGCAGCAGCATTCCAATTGTTTCAAATATTTCCTGCTGTGCGGCACCTTGAATTGTATTGGTTAATTGGTTTGGCACATCACAAGTATAAGGTTGGTGACCCTTGTTATAGAAGATAACTAATTGATGACTGACTAACAAAAAAAAATTTTAATGTACAAAAATGTAATGGTTGAGTTTTACTTTTCCAGGAATAATTTTTTTTAATTTAATGAAAATATAAAATTGAAATATTTCATTTCTATACCTTTAACTAGAGGATTATTTTGCGTAAATGAAGTGTTGCACTTTTTGTGTCTTTTAAAATTAAACTGATCATATTAATTAATTACTTATATTTTTATTTAATTTTGATTGTGTTATGACATTTGTTTCGTCAATATTTGAGTGGACTGTAAAACTGGTTAAAGAATAAAAAATCGGTCTTTTTCTCAACGCTAAGCCTACTTTATTCGTGACCCGCTTCTGATGAGATACAGCTGAACACTGTCTACTTTTACAAATTTTTTACAGATGGCGCTACAGTGCGCTACATTCCGCCCGGCGTTGAAATATACAATATTTCAAAAAATATACTTAAATAATACAATTTGCTATATAAAGTTTACAAATGCATAAATGACTTAAATACAAATAAACACAACATTCTAAAATAAGGGGGAAAAAATACAATATTCAAAAATAGAAAAAAAAACAATATTCTAAAAATATAATATACTGCAAATTACAATTTAATTTACATGATTATTTTCTATTGGTAAGATACATATTTTTGAGATAGAATGTGTGAGAACCCCCGTGGCAGTTTTTAGTTTTAACGACTCTGACCTTACCGTCAGTTCCATAAATAACCTCCAATATTCTTGCCATTGCCCATTTGCAGGGAGGCAAATCATTTTCTTTAAAACCACTAAACACCCAACGACAACATTTCCAGTTTTTTAAAATCAGTCGGTAAGTTGGCTGTCCAGCCTAAAAGGGTCGGGTTTTTTTAAAGATGATCTTTATATTTTAAAAAAGTTACAGGAATTTCGCAAAACGGAGACCAGATTTAGATTCCTGGTAAAATTTCGAGTTAAATGGGTCACGTTCGTAAGTTTCTAGGGTTGAAAAGAAAAGTGATGGCTTGGACACCGAATCAGACTATTCAAAAAAAAAGGGACGAATTTCAAAGAAACGGTTGTGAATAACTTTTGAACCAATTAGAATTTCGACAAACGCCATACATATTCGTGATCAGCGTTGAATTCTACGCTAGAAAAACTAAGTTTGGTAAGAATTGGGGGAAGAAAAAAATGACCCAAATGCACGACTATTGAAAAAAAAAAGGGACGAATTTCAAAGAAACTTTTTGAATAACTTTTGAACCAATTGGAATTTCGACGAACACCATACATATTCGTGATCAGCGTTGAATTCTATGCAAGAAAAACTGTTTGGTAAGAATTGGAGGATGAAAAAAAAAATGACCCAAATGCAGGATTATTGAAAAAAAAGGGAGGATTTTCGAATTAACACTTGTGAATAACTTTTGAACCATTCGGAATTTCGACAAGCGCCATACATATTCGTGATCAGCGTTGAATTCTGTAAAACGTAGTTTGGTAAGAACGTAGAACAAGAAAAACGTAGTTTGGTAAGAATTGGAGGAAAACAAAAAAAAATGACCCTAACGCAAAGAAATCAGAAATGCGTTACAATTAAGCCCATTTCAAAGAAGAACTTTTAAAAAGGGATCTTACACTAGTTAAAATTTTTTTACTTTGTTTTTCTTATAATTTTTTATGGAAACGCATTATCTAAGTGCAATAATTCGAGATCTAATAATCACAGAGTGAAGTTTTAATAGCCATCGGGTTTGGAAGCGACTACTCCCGTTGGTGTGGTGTGGTAGTTAGGAGAGGGGGGGTGCCAGCTCAGGTGTCGTCCACGTCACTTGACCATGGTTCAAAATTACGTGGTCCGTCGCCAAAAGCCCTCGTGTAGCTGAACAGTGTTAATATTAAAAAATCGGTCGTTCGATTGACACTCAGTGTTTAAAAATCGGTCGGTAAGTTGGCTGTCAAAGCGTCGGTTTTTAAGATGGTCTTTCAATTTAAAAAAAAGTTACAGGAATTTCGCAAAACGCAGACAAGATTTAGATTCCTGGTAAAATTTCGAGTTAAATGGGTCACTTTGGTAAGTTTCTAGGGTGAAAAAAAAAAGTGATTGGCTTGGTCACCGAATCAGACTATTGAAATAAAAAGGGACGAATTTCAAAGAAACTGTTGTGAATAACTTTTGAACGAATTGGAATTTCGACAAACGCCATACATATTCGTGATCAGCGTTGAATTCTACGCAAGAAAAACTTAAGTTTGGTATGAAAAAAATGACCCAAATGCACGAAAATTGAAAAAAAGGACGAATTTCAAGGAAACGATTGGGTATAACTTTTGAACCAATTGGAATTTCGACAAACGCCGTACATATTCGTGATCAGCGTTGAATTCTACGCAAGAAAAACTAAGTTTGGTAAGAATTGGGGGCTAAAAAATGACCCACGTGCACGACTACTGAAAAAAAGTGAAATTTCAAAGATACGTGAGTAAATTTTGAACCAATTGGAATTTCGACAAACGCCATACATATTCGTGGTCAACGTTGAATTCTACACAAGAAAAACTAAGCTTGGTAAGAATTGGAGAACGAAACTTAGAGACTACCTCATGGGCTTGGGAGAACTTATTGTACGTAAACCCGTGCAGCTCAACTGCGTTTCTTGGTCAATGTTTGAGCCAGGATTCTTAGAGACTACCTCACTGGACCCTACCTTCTGCTTAGTCCTTGGGACGGTCGGTCAAATATGATCTTCACAGGTCGGGGGCTTCTCCACATTACGGAATTCAAGCGAGCCTTTGGACAGCGGTGGCTCATTTCATTGGTCTGCCCGATCACCGGACAGTGATCAATTCTTCTTCAGGGGTCACAGGAAGACTAACGTTCCCTTCACACCAAACGATTCTAAGTCTTAGCAACCATTCCAATTCAGAGCCATTCTGAATGAACCGAGATTTGCTTTCATACCGACACGGGGCAATCATTCTTCCATCAGTTGCTGTCGAACATGGATGCTGTTTTTAATGTTTTAAGACGATTAACGTTTCAAGCTATTAATTTCACAACTGTATCCTTATTCATTTATTTCTAAATTGAAATACATAAAACAAAAAATATAAGAACGGTTTTATTATTTTTTATATTTTGCCTATTAGTATCAAATATAATTATAGTGTAAAAAGTAGTAACAAATAATAAATATGAATCGTAATTATATTATAATGCAATTATTTTTACAAATAACATATCTAATGTTTTTAAAGGCATTTCAAATGTTATATATACTACAGCTTTTGTAGCATATAATTATTTTTTTGATTATGTATCTAAAAATGGTTTGCTAATACATTAATGAATTAAAAATTTTACATGCCATTTACATTGTTTGTTTCATATAACAAAATTTGATATCTTTGTAGTAATAAAATGGAATCTTTTTAAAAAATTAAAATTATCGACAATATCGGTGTTTTATTTTATTTTAGCATTCTTATAAATATTTAATATTTTTTTCTTTCCCAAAATTAAATAAATTCTTTATCAAATTGATCTCTAAAGCTATTTCAAACATCCTTCAGAATATCCCCCCTCCCCCTTCCCAAAAAAAAAACAAAGTACACTTGAAATCTAAAATAAAAATTTCACCTGTAGAATTATCACACATATCTTGAAGAATATGCAAATTACAGGAAACCACCAGATGGCGCGGATAGTACGTCACAATGACGAGAGTGTAAGAGAGGGGTATATAAAGAATGGTGGCAAAGAAGTAAAATTGTTCACAAGCGCTTTAAAAGCCTTTCAGTGCAATAACCACATAGTTATGGGACAAAGGAAGCATTTGGATGATTTTTTACGTGGTAGAATTATTGGAAGATTGGAATGTTGACGTACCCAGCTGGAAGTATCAGAGGAACTTGGAATCGGCTAGAGTGTCATCTCCAGGCTTTGGCAACGATTCCAAGAGGATGGTAATGTGAGTAGATATTACAGCACAGGTCGCCCCCGAGTTACAACGCCGAATGAGGACCGGTGTTTGGCAGTTACAGCCAAAAGAAACAGACGGAGCACAGCATCAGATCTGTCTCGTTAGCTCTCTTCAGCTACCAGTACGACAGTTTGAAGGCAGAGCGTGTACGGACGCTTAGGGTACATTGGTCTATATGCTCGTATGCCTGTCAGATGTGTTCCACTTACCGCAACTCACTGTCGCCTGCGATTAACCTGGAGTAGAGAGCATGCATTGTGGACACCACAACAATGGTCTCGTGTGATGCTTTCCGACGAGTCCAGGTTTAGTTTGCAGTCTGATTCTCGCCGGACTTTAATATGGAGAGCGCCAGGTACCCGTTACTACCAAGAGCACACCATTGAACGACACCGTTACGGTGGTGCATGACGGCTTGTTTGGAGAGGAATAATTCTTGGTTCCAGAACTGAACTGCATGTTCAGAGTGGCCACATCTATCGGGATGTCATTCTGGAACAACATGTACGTTTGTTTCGGGGTGCCATGGGTTTTGAATTTCTGTTTATGGATGACAACGCTCGTCCTCACCGTGCAAACATTGTAGACGAATGCCTCAATCGGATGATATCACCCGTATGGATTGGTCAGCATACTCACCGGAATTGAATCCAATAGAGCATGTGTGGGATATGCTTGGCCGAAGAATTGCAGCCCGTCAACCCCCTCCCACCTGTCTATCGGAACTTCGGAGGGCATTGCTTGATGAGTGGTGTAATCTTCCCCAAGATCAGGTTGATAATTTGATACTCAGCATGCCTAGGCGTTGTAAGGCCTGTATTGCATCGTCCGGGAGACATACTCCGTATTAACCATCATACTAACCACGTTATATTGATTTTTGTAAATAGGTCCTTTTTTGAAATTTGCTCCAGGGAGTAAAATCGCTTTTTTTATTAATTATGTCGAACATATAGCATCTATTTTGCACTTTACCTTTTGTTTAATAAATAGACTTTACAAATAAGTAAACTTGTTTTGCTTCTGTCTCTTTCTTTGCCTGAACTTCATTATCCTTAATTTATGGACATGAGTGTATTATTGAGTAAGAAATAAAGTTTTCCAATTTCTAAAATTGAATAAAACAATACAGAAAAATTAGTTTTGTTATTTGTGCAAGATTAGCAGAGTTAAAATACAGCGTATGTTCTCGGCGACAAGAACCTTAGTTAATTTATATAATGAAAAAGAATACTACAAATACCACAAAAATATAAGCGCCATCTATTGGTATAAAAACAAACTCATGCTAACCCTAACTGGGAAATCAGTATCTTCAAACATCTGAAATCAGTTTCTTTAATTGAAACTTTATGTGATATAATCACTAATAACATAGAAATCAGTAAAAATCATCACTCTATTTGTTTGAATTCACTTTAAAAAATTGCTCCCGGCTGCTGGTGAATGAGTGAAGAAAATATGACCTGCCGAATCACGCGTGAATGAGAATTGTGGCGAATTGAACTGGTTTCGGTTCGTGTGAAGGCGGAAAGCGAATCTTGGCTTATTTAAGCTGGAAATTACGAAGCCGAAACCTATATTATCGGACAAGTTTGAATCGGAGTCGTTTGGTGTGAAGAGAGCCTTAAGTGTACGATACGCTCTTTCCTTCAGTTGCTCGAATATCTGTCATTTCCGGGAGAATACGCGACATGCCAGAAATCTTCCAGACCTGCTAGAAGACTTCTGGTAGTAATATCATACAGTTGTTGTCTTTCAATAAAATGTTTTCTGTTCTTTACCCCATCGCTCGCAACTACGGCCCTTGGGATCCTGCCAGTGTGTCGGTCTACAAAATGAATTTTTTATTAAAAATTGTGTTCAATTTTATGTTTTGCAGTTGCTGAAGAAAACTTATTTGCCTTGTCGTAAAGGGACATTTATTTGTCGCAGTGGAATATTACCGCAAGGTATATTTATTCCATCAGATGAAAATGCTGTGTGAAGCCAAAGCTATGGACGTCTTTTGTTTTTGGAATCTTTGGATGGATCCAAACTATCTCCAGACGTAAATACATAAAAACCAGCGCCGATTACGTATTACAATTCTTTTTCTACAACTGGAGAAAATGGCATAGATTAACAAAGAAGCCAACTCAAGCAACACAACTTAAACAGAAAGCGATCAGCAAATAAATTAAATTATCATACATGCATTTTTGAATCAAAGCAAACGATAATATTATGTGGAAGATAATTTTCAACTGAATCCAAAAATAATGTAAAATCTAAATAGTCGATTAAAAATTTGTTCAAAATAAAGAAATTTGAATATAACTAAATATTTGATGAAACAGAAAGGGGGGAAAAACAAGTTATATATTTTTTTATTTAATATTTTTAAAAAGTTCTACGTTTTTTGTTCGGAAATCACCCGGATGTTGTACGTGTTCTGGAACTTTTGCATCTCTTGCGACTTGTCATCGATGTGCTTGCGCAGATTTTCCAGCTTTTTCTCCAACTGGAAGAGAGATTTAAGAAGTTTATTTATTAAGCCTGCTTTATTTACTTTTGCAACACTGATTTCCAATAGTCTTTTGTTATTTGGACCTGGATTGTTGCACATTTTTGTGCCTGTCGCGTCAAAAATAATTTCGCATAATTAGAATGCACTTCTATAGAAAAACCTCTTCATTATTCTCTTTCCCTTGATTGCATTCAAATTCCAGCCAGTGTAAAACGATTGATTTCAATCCAATCTGAAGCAACGCTAGACCACAAGGCTGTTTTGAGAAACGATCAAGGGTTAAAAACGAAAAAGATTTATTACGGTGGTGTAACGTACACCCACGCACTTCGGGGGGAGGGTTTCTAACGTCCCCAAAGCCTGACTGACTCCGAGTGCGTACACTCATAGACAAAAAAATTAACGCACCAAGAAGAAATCGTCAAATTGAAGCAAAATTTTACATACGTAATGACTTCTTTGATATAAGTAAATAATAAGAAAATCAAAAAAATAAGAAAATCAAAGAAAAGGCAAAAGAACGGAGGATTTAATATCCTGTTGAACTCCCTCTAGCACTAATGCACGATGCGATCCGGCATTGAGGCATTCATGTTCCGTAGGATGTCTTGAGACATTTCGTTCCACATTTGTTGTAGCCTTGCCACTAGTTCGTTCAAACTCGTGGGATGCCTAACTCGCCGTTCCAAATGATCCCACATATGCTCAATTGGAGACTAATCTGGGGATTGGGCAGGCCACGGAAACACCCTTGTCACACCTTTGCCGTGTAAACCTGAGCATTGTCTTTTTGAAAAATGGCTCCTGTGAGCCTTTGCATTAGTGGCAACACATGTGGTTGCAGGATGTCAGGGACATACCACTGGGCTCTCATGGTGCCACGCATCAATACTAGGGGTGACCGCGTATTGTAGGCAATGGCACCCCGTACCATCACACCAGTTTTGGCAGTGTTGTGTAGCTGTAAAGCTAAGGCCGGATTGAGGCGTTCTCCACGAGGTATCCACACATGATTGCCATCACTGCTGAGATTGAATCTGGAATCATCGCTACAGACGACCTGGTTCTATTCTGCTGAAATTCAGTTTCCTTTTTTGCTGCACCACTCCAAACGGAAGTGTCGATGGGTGGGCGTCAAGAGCAGCACACGTAATGGGTACCGCAATCCCAAATGTCCTTCAGACAGGCTCCTTCGTTTGGTTCGAGAAGACACAGAGTGAAGATGCTACCTGTTCCTGGACGGCGGCAGATGAAGCAGTTGTCTGTACACGTGCATTTCTTACGATGTGGCGGTCTTCTCGACGACTGGTCTGTCGAGGGCTTCCTGAACTTGGTTTTAGTGTAAATGACATAGCTCGGATCCACTGGTCCCAACACCTCCTCACAATACAATCAGAGCGGCCTAATTGATGAGCTACTCGCCCAGCTGACCATCCAGCCTCCATCATGCCGATGATTCTCTTCCTCTCAAACTGCGACAGCTGCTCTTATTGTCTTCGAAAACGGCGTAATGGCATTTCTACCTCAGCTCTTCCTTTGTAAACGATTCAGCACAGAGAACGACGTTAAACGCTCTCTATCGGCTATGCGTAATGCGCAATCACACTGTATTTCTAATCATTTGCATATCTCCCCGACATGTACCTTCATGTCAAGTTTCGATACGATCCCGCAATTTTTTGGTGCGCTTATTTTTTTGCTAATGAGTGTATTTGGGCCCTAAATCTGACTTTGCAGGAGGGGGCGTTATGCCACTGACGGTCTGTTGCCCCAGGACTCGCTTCAGCGATCCCTCAGCTATTAGCCAGTAGAAGGGAACCTTAATTGAAAACAGAATAATGTTGTATGGAAAACATTACCAACTTAAATTTTAAATACTATGTTAAATAGGTGTTCTTATGCAGAAATCCTTCCATTCTATTAAAAATCTATCTAAGCCCGTGCTGAGGAAAACCTCTAGAACCATGTAACGAGTTCTATTCATGCTTCTACTGGTCCTATTGGGAAAAACACTCTTTTTAACTGATTTTAGTTGAAAACCCTAGAGAGAACTTTATGTAAATGTAAGCTTCTGTTGTGATCCTAAACGGAAAGTGATCATAATATCAATGCCAAAGGGAAGTCATCCACTTAGCAACTAACGGTTAGGCAAGAGCGTTCAAAAGAATTGATAAGATAGTTATGTGATAGAATTAACAAGTTTTATTGCTCATCGGGTTTAGTTCGCATTCTCATTAGTTCTCATGAGAGACATTACCTACAGATAAAAGTGTTTATCTTTAGGCAATGTCTGTTTCTTACTCAAACCCTCTTTCAGCGTGACAACCCTATTTCCGCCAAGTCTTGGTGAAATGCTAGCCTGAATTAAGAGTAATGCGTAGAACGGTCGCTGAATTCCACCGGATATGACTGCCATCTGTATAGAATCCAAGTTGCTCCTTCCCGGATACGCACTCCGTGAAGCTCTGGACTCCAGTCGCACAAGACGAGCGTTACTGGGAGATGAATGGACCATGTTTCTTTAATTTCTTCCTACTAGATCTCCACTGTAACTATTCATAATCTGCCATTGGAAATTTTTTTAAAAAAATGTTAAATAGGAGAATCATGAGGAAAGATCTGTCCAAAAAAAAGGCCCGTAAAGAGCCCCTATAGGCCCCTTTTACATAGGTTCAATTTCGGTTTGTGCTTGTACGGTGTGTTTTAAATTAGTAGGGCAGAAATAACTTTAAGGCAAACACTTACTGCGTCTTTCTCCTTGACTAAAATGGGAAACATTTCCTGGACCGTCCATTCAATCAAAATGTCGGACTGGGAATGGAAGCATTTTTGAGTAGAATGGCAGCTTTTAAGGGTGTTGATGACCTCCCTGGATAGAGAAAAAAAGAAAAACATCAGACTAAATGGGAAACATTTCCTGGACAGTCCGTTCTACCAAAATGTCCGACTAAGAAAGGAAGCATTTTTGAGTAGAATGGCAGCTCTTAAGGGTGTAGATGAACTTCCTGGATAGAGAAGAAAACAGACTAAATGGGAAACATTTCCTGGACAGTACGTTCTACCAGAATGTCTGACTGGGAAGCTATTGAAATCCATGGCTTTGTCGATGCCTCAGAGCGGTGCTACGCTGCAGCAGTCTACTGTAAATCAAAAATTTTAAAGAGGGAAACTTTAGTTCGGTTAATCACAATCAAATCGAGAGTAGTGCCTATTAAAAGCCTGACAATTCCTAATTATGTGCTGCAGTGCTATTGGCAAAAATTGTGAAAAGAGTTGTAGCTGGTTTAAAACTAGAAACTGCTGAAATATATCTTTGATCGGATTCGATGATAGTCTTGGCAGGGCTTCGAAAGGAACCGATGGACTTAAAAACCTTTGTTCACAAAATAAAGTTGCCAAGATACAAGAACTCTATCCTAATCAGCTTTGGAGACACGTACCATTTGATAAAAATCCCGCAGACTTAGTCTCCCGAAGAGTTGGTCCTGATAAACTTTTGCAACAAAAATTATAGTTTAATGGACCAACATTTCTTTTAGGGGATAACTATCCTAATCGAACTATAAACTGCAGAGAGAAGCTAGATGAATATAATTCAGAACTGAAAACTCTGCTAATGAAACAATTGAGAACTATCAATCATTGCTTAATATTCATGTGGGAGTCCGAATAAATCTTCGAATAAAAATCAGACTCTTCAGAAGGCGGGATTTTAGATTGGCTAGGGGTAAGTATTTAAGGGTGAGTGATGAATTAAATGAATCTAAGTCATTTAAACACAAATACTTCAAAGTAAAAGAGAATTTATTTAAAGTGTTAAAGGGAAATATTTACAAAAGGGGATATTTACAAAAAGAAAGAAATGCAGGAATTAGGTTAATTAAAAGTTGAGTTATACCTTTAGAAGACGGGGAAATAAACCTTTCTCATTCTTGGATGTTAGGACTGGTGGTGCCGCGCTGGGCGCGGAAATGCGGTAAAGACGCGACGTGTTGAACAAGCAGTGGTTAGTAGGCCTCTGCCGAAAAATTATTCAAGCCGGAGCTACGAAAGCTCACTAGATGGCTCTGCTTCGGAATGCAGTAATAAATAAAATTGAGATTTATGGTCCTCTGAAAAGGATATGACTCAACCTTTTAACAAATGTTTCAAAGGGAAAATCCTACAAAATCACCCTCTCCTGACAGAGCTGGTCTCTCAGCTCTTACAAAATGTGGAGAGCTAAAGTACTTTAAATACAAACTATTTTTAGTTACAACTATAAATTCGATGATTATTGGAATGTGGATGCAATAAAGACAAGTAATACGATTCTTAAAGATAATAAAATAAAATATTACAAATGAAAAGATGTATACCTAATATTCACAATTCCGGACCTAAAATAAAGCATATAAAAACAAAATAATGTTGTGATCTACAATTAATTAAACCATAAAAAAATCCTTCGCATCAATAGAAAGATAAAGAATAATACGAAAATATAATAAATGTTACAAGTGAATATAAAATGATTTATGGAAACGAGTGTTACCATAGAACATCTATTAATTTCTTAAGAGGGATATGAGAAAAATTAAAAATAATAACTAATATAAAAAAAAAAATTCAATTAAGCATAAAAATGTTTCATCAAATCAGCTTAGGTGGTGGTTTTGAGTTCGGTCCTTCGTGCTGACCAACCTTTTCCACTTCATACCTATCCTTGGAATTAACTTTTGTTACTTTGTAAGGGCCTAAGAATTTTGGTCTTAGTTTCAGTCCAGCTCCAAATTGGGTTCTTTGGATGGCTACCAAATCACCTTCTTTGTATAAAGAAGCTTTCTTTCTTCTTCTGTTATACGTCTTTCTATTTTCAGACTGCAGGGTTTCGATGTTCTTTTTTGCATCGTTTCTTAAAAATTCGCGTTGTTCTATTAATTCTTTCGCCATTTCTTCTAGAAGTAAGTCTTTGATTAGGATGTCTTCCTTGTTACGCATTTTGATTCCCACTAATAGTTCGAATGGTGTCCATTTTGTACTGCGACTTATAGTACTATTTAGTATTCTCTGTAATCTGTCGATGTATTTCTATTTAGTATTCTCTGTAATCTGTCGATGTATTTGTACCATTTCGTTGAGTCGTCTAATGATAGTTTGGTGAGAACTGGAATCAAAGTTCGATGAATGCGTTCAACTTGTCCGTTTCCTCGAGGAACACCTGTTGCTATTTGTAGATGTTGAATGTTCTCTTCATCACAGTAGTCGTTGAATAATTTTGAAGTGAACGCTGAACCTCTATCAGAGATAATTCTGATGAGATTACCAAAGGTCTTCTGCTGTTGTTTTAGTTTTTCTGCTAATTGAACAGGGGGGAGTTCATATTTGCCCATTCATCAAGATAATATTCTTTAAATTCAAAAGGATTTTTTCGTTTGAGTTGATCTGTTATGATTAGATCTGATAACTTGTTGAAAGTGTCTATCTTCAATCCATCTATCCATCCGTTGAAGTAGGTGTTTAACTCATGGTAAAAATCAATCCATGTTCTTTCAGGTGCTTTTTGGTGAGTGACAAATAGTTGTCGAAACTTTTCTGGAGTTAGTTTAAAGCGTTTCAGCAGTAAATCTTGAACGTGTTCGTAAGAGTTGGCTTTATCGTCAGGCTCTCTCGCTATGATGTGAGATACTTCCGTCGGTAACAAGCCTAACAGATGAGAAACCCAGTTTTCTTGATCAATATTTAATCTCTGCGCTTGACGTTCAAATAATTTTAGAAAAAGACTGATGTCTTCTTTCAAATCAAAACGATGTATAAACTTTGAAACTTCTTTGACGAGAAACTTAGTATCACTTTCTTTGGATGTATCAGCGCCTAACTTGGATTGTGTTTGGATTCTTAACTTTTCCAACTCAAATGCATCTTTGCGTTTTTGCTCATCTAACAACCTCAATTGTTCGAAGCGCAATTTTTCTTCTCGTTCTTCAATGCGTAATTTTTCTTCTTGCTCTTCAATGCGTAAATTTTCTTCTCTGGCTTTGCGATCCTCAACAATCGTTGAATGTATGTTTTTGGTCAGTTCTTCGTCATAATTTTCACTACCAATAATTAGATCTTTGAGTGTGGCGATGGTCATTGATTTTCGAATTTTAAATTTAATTCCGTGGCTAAGACAAATAAATCTTCGCGTCGACCTTTGCCAAGATACGCCATTTTAAAATTTAAATTTAAGTTTAGATAGTAACCAAAGGAATAAACAAAATTGTTACGCGTTCAAACAAAAACAATGATGTTGCTATTGGCAATTCTCGTTTGCATTTACAAAAATTCTCAAGTTAAAATGATATTGCATCAAAATACACTAAATATACATTGAAATATTCAAATTCTATTCATTTAGAAATATTTTAAACCAGTAACGTGTAAAGACAACAGTGCGAGCTAAAATACGTAATGCTTAATTTAAAGTAGTCAAATCATTAATTTCAACTAAAAACAAAACCTTTTTTTTAAAAACCATTTGATATATCAGTTCTCATTTCGTTATAATAAATGCAAAAAGAATTTGAAAGAAAAAATAAATTAATATAAATGCTGTTTAGAAACTGTGATTAAATTTATTGTGATATGAAAATTTAATCATTTAAAGTTCTTTGCTGAAAAAAGCAAACAATTAGAAGTTAGTCACTTAAGAAAAATCTCATATATATTTTTTATTACACCAATAAAAATAAATCTTTCTAGGATCTCATCAGCAAATTTTAAGGATAAACACATGTTTCAATAGAAAGCATAATAATTCTGTCAAAAATGAGCTCAAAATACTTATATATTTAATGATAAAACACAACATTAAAAGATTATACATGATCATTCATCAATTCTAAAAAACATAGCATATTCTTTCAGAATATATTTCTCGAATACTCATAAAAAATAATTAATTACCACACAGCTGCGGGAGAAATGTTACATTATATGAGTCATCGAAATTACGATTGCTTCGAAACGGTAAATGTTTAGGAATGTAAGACATTAATCTCTTAGTTCAAGGTCGATGACGTAACCCAAAAAATGAAAGCTTTTCGCACATACATGAAAAATGAGATACAAATGAAAAACTCGAATATTACGTACGACTTATTTAATATTTTAAAAGATATACTTGTAGAAAATTTTAATTGATACGATTTCTATACACATAGAAAAATAGTATTTCAGAAAAACACACATATTTAAAAATATAAATTACTTCATGAAATCGACTACAACAAATTTTTTTATAAGTAAATTAACACTTGCTCACGTATTCTTTTCTGAAGATTCCCCTTTTATTCCCTGTTGCAAGGAAAACGAAATAAAAAACAGTACACACCTGATACAGTTGACTACGTGTGATTAATTACTTGAAAACAAACTTCAAAGGACTGTGTTCACTGGACTTGTGAAACTCTTGTAGTTGTTGTACACGGCAGAAAATAACGTGGTTTCGGCGAGCGATCTTGTAAGATCTTGAGTTGTGACTTGGTGACTCGTTTTATTCACCTAAATGTTAGTATGTTATGAGAGGCAATCCGCATTTTCGATTCAGTTCGTTTGTAATTTTAGGCGTGCAGCCAAAAATGGGGGTTTTTTTTAAAGAAGAGGGTTAGAAGGTTATCAACTTATTATTTAGAGAAGATTTTCGAAATCAAATCCCGGCCGAACCCCTAATTATTTCTGTGGGAGTCCGAATAAATCTTCGAATAAAAATCAGACTCTTCAGAAGGCGGGATTTTAGATTGGCGAGGTGGTTTGTCTAGGGGGGTAAGTATTTAAGGGTGAGTGATGAATTAAATGAATCTGGATTTTAGATTGGCGAGGTGGTTTGTCTAGGGGGGTAAGTATTTAAGGGTGAGTGATGAATTAAATGAATCTAAGTCATTTAAACACATATACTTCATTTAAGTAAAAAAGAGAATTTATTTAAAGTTAAAGGAAAATATTTACAAAAGGGGATAATTACAAAGAGAAAGAAATGCAGGAATTAGGTTAATTAAAAGTTGAGTTATACCTTTAGAAGACGAGGAAATTAACCTTTCTCATTATTGGACGTTAGGACTGGTGGTGCGCGCAAGGCGCGAAAATGCGGTAAAGACGTGACGTGTTGAATAAGCAGTGGTTAGTAGGCCTCTGCAGAACAATTATTCAAGCCGGAGCTACGAAAGCTCACTAGATGGCGCTGCTTCGGAATGCAGTAATAAATAAAATTGAGATTTATGGTCCTCTGAAAAGGATATGACTCAACCTTTTAACAAATGTTTAAAGGGAAAATCCAACATTCATGTTAATGATTTTTTAAACGAACTACTTAATCTAAGCAATAATTATATAACTATTTTAAGTGTATTGAATCTTATTTTCAAGTTCGTGGACAATTTAAAGGGTATAAGTAGAGTGACTGGTTCACTCACAACAAAAGAATTTGAGAAAGCTGAAACCTTTCTGGTAAAAAGGTCCAAGAGCAAGAATTTTCCAGTGATATTAACAATCTTAAAAGTAAGGGAAGTGTGCAACCAAATAGTAAGTTAAGGCCATTGAATCCTTTTTTAGATGACAATGGTGTCTTAAGAGTAGGAGGACAATTGTGTTATATATATATATATATATATATATATATATATATATGTTATTCATAAGTTTAGTTTTAATAAAAATCACCAGATAATTTTACCAAAAAATAATAAACTAACTTTAATATTAATTAGAATATTTTCATAAGAAATATTTACATGTGGGAACTGTATCGTTACTTAATCATATTCGGGAAAAATTTTTGCCATTAAATGGTCGGTCAATTTGCAGAAAAATTGTATATAAATGTATTGTATGTTTTAAAGCGAAACCAATTGTGTCAATTCAAATTATGGGTAATTTGCCAAAAGAGAGGCTTATTACTGATTATCCATTTATTTGTTCAGGAGTAGATATCTCTGGTCCTTGATTTAACATCCCTAGCATTCATTGCCGCGTTGAAAAGGTTAATAGGGTGAAGAGGCAAATGTGCTAAACTGTTTGGACAACGGTAAAAATTTCGTTGGAGCTAGCAATGAAATTAAAAAACTTCTTGAAATAGTCAGAAACCCAGACGAAAAATTAGCTAATTACTTTGCAGCAGAGGGGATAAAGTGGAAATTTATTAAAGCCCAGCTGGCAAGAAATCGCCCCTTTCCATCCAACAACGAAGCGTTACTGGGCTCTTTGAAACTCTCTCCATCTGAGAAATGGTGTTTTATATAGAAAATGGGAGTCTGACGACGGAAAAACATTCAGGTGGCAATTAATACTCCCAAAGATATGAGTTTCAACAGTCCTTAAGGAACTACATGACAGTCCAACTGGATGTCATTTTGGTGTTATGAAGACCTTACAAAAAGTTCGTGAGCGCTTCTATTGGAACAATGTGCGGAGTGACGTGGAAAAATGTTGTCGCACATGTGATCCCTGTGCTTCACGCAAAGGTCCCAGAAAACGCACTAGAGGAAGACTGCAGCTGTATAATGTGGGAGCGCCTTTCGAACGAATAGCTTTTGACATCCTAGGTCCACTTCCGAGATCGTCGGAGGGCAACAACAACATCTTGGTTGTCATGGACTACTTCACTAAGTGGCCTGAAGCCTATCCTATTCCCGACCAAGAGGCCTCAACTGTTGCATATGTTTTAGTTCAACACTGGATCTCACGATTTGGGGTCCTACAACTGCACTCCGATCAAGGGAGAAACTTCGATTCTACAGTTAGCAAGAGACTGTGTGAAATACTCACCATCGACAAAACCAGGGCAACAGCTTTGCATCCTCTGTCTGATGGCATGGTAGAGAGGTTCAATCGAACCATCCTGAACAGCCTCTCTCTCTCTCTTGGTATCCAGTAATCAACAGGACTGGGACAAGAAATTGTCATTTTTCCTGCTTGCCTACAGGAGTGCCGTTCATGAGACCACCGGCTATTCCCCATGCCAGATGCTCTTTGAACGTGATCTTCGTCTGCCTGCAGATCTTCTGTTCAGCCGGCCACCATATGCGCCCTTGACGCCTGAGCAGTATATCGAGAAACTACAGACACGGATGGAGGAAATGGCATCATCTGGCTAGGGAAAAAATCGGCATGGCTTCCGAGAAGGCGACAAAGTGTGGTTATGGAATCCGAAACGTCGCAAAGGACTCTTCTCCAAAGCTGCAGACAAACTGGGAAGGTCCTTACACAGTCTTAAAAAGATTGAACGACGTTGTGGTGCGGATACAGAAATCACCACATTCAAAAAAAACCAAAGGTAATACATTACAATAGGCTAGCCCCTTATTTTGGCCCAGATTATTAAGATCCTTAAATTCAGACCATGGTCATTAATTATTTTGTACATAATGTAAATTATTTCTCTTTTCTAATTCCTTAGTTTTATTTTAATATTGGAATTTATGTTTACATCTCTTCATGTGCTTTTAATTTATTTGTATTGTATATGCTGTGGAATAACATTTGTTACTTTATATGTGATTATTTTGTGAGTAGTTGCCTGTAAATAGATGCCTCTTACTCAAGGATTGTACTGCTCGGGACGTGCAGTCTTTGAGGAGGGGGCAGTGTTACGAATTTTGTGTAAATAGTGTAAATAATTTATATTTGAGTGTTTAATGCATTTTTATGCTCTATGTTATATTTATTTCATGTTAAAATTGTACTATTCACAAGCAGCGCCGCCCCTTACGTTATAATGACTATTGAATGAGAACTTGGCGAAATCTTGGCGGTAGAGCCAAGTTGGCATCATTTTTGGCGACCAAGTTGGCTACCATTTTGGCGTCATTGGCGACCTTGTTGGCGAGTTCGGAACCCTCTGGAATCTTAACGAATATTCTGATACTTAGCAGGAATACTCTTTCAATTAATTCCCTTCTTCCAGAATAGACAGCAGCTTGGGTTATACAATGAGTATTTCAGCAAGGAAGGTGGATAATTTTAAAACCAAAATTGCATTTTCAGCTGGCATTTTGACAGGATTGTGGAGGTTGTTATTTTTGTTCCGAAAAAGGGGTTAATGTCAAAAGGTGTCTTTTTTTTATATGCTAAGAAAGACCTTAGTAATCGATTAGACTATTTATTTTTAGTGAACAGTGTATATAATTAATTTTACAGTTGAATAACTTTGTGATACTTATAAATACCGACAGCACACTGGGTGTTGGAAGAAGTTTTTTTTTGTGTCCGTGAGGCTTATTGTTGTTTTTTGTTGCGTTGTAGCCTCATTACTATCTATTTTGCTTTATTATTGTTTTATTTCAAAGTTTTAAAAAAAATTTTGAGCCTTGAATCTGAGCTTGTTTTTTTGACACACTATTAAATGAAATATCTATTCCTCATAAAAAAATTAGCATTTTAATTTCTTTGTGTGTAACTAATATTTAACAATAATAGAATGTTTTCAATGTGCAAGTTTTTTTACCCCTTTCCTAGAATGTTTGGAAAAATAAAGTTCAGTCTTCAAGAGGTTTCGGAGTTATTAGAGAGCCTACCATCTGAAAGCAGTGATTCATCAACAGGTGATGATTCTTCAGATGTAGAAGTTCCAGCAAACAATCTGCTGAAACTTTCGTCAGATTCTGAAGACGACGATGAAGAAATTGAACAAGACCCAGGGAGCAGCAATTTTTATTCAGAAAATACAGCATTTCCTACTTCAGGATGTAATAAGTGAAAAGTGATTTGGCAATGGGAGAAAAAGAGAGACGTCCAGACCGAAGTTCCAATTTTTTCCCCATAAATTCTGGGTTTGTTAAATCTGCGTTAAGTTACACCAACAGATTTCTTCTTACAATTCATTGATGAAGATATCATTGAAAATATTGCTTTTCAAACGAACCTCTATACCACTGAAAAACAGAATTTAGCTAGGCCAGTAACAACTGTTAATGAGATATATGGATTTATTGGCTCACAGTTTTTATTCGGCTATCCCAAACTACATAGGAATCATCTGTACTGGTCTTCAGATGTAGATAAGAAAGTGAATGTCGTTCAACAAACTATGATACGCAATTGATGCCATAAAATATTATCAAATATTCATCGGAATGACAATTTATCTATTCCAGTCGTTGTGTAACCAAATGACTAGTCACAAAATCAAAAGCACAACCGAAACGAAAAGCAAGATCCAAATCTAATAAAAATGAGCAAGGTTTTTCTGTAAACAAAAAGAGAAAAGGGAACTTGCCTTCCTGACAATATTCGCTTGGAAAATCGAGGATGCCATTGGCCAACTTATGTTTCGAATCGGGTTTTTTGTGAATTTTGAGCTTTAAGAAACATACATTCGAAATCCCACTCAAAATGCGCAACATGCAATGTATTTTAATAAAAAGAAAAACTGTTTTTTTTATAGTTTTATCAAATTTAAGTTTATGTGTAAAACCTCTTAACCCCTATTATTATTGTAAAAAAAGTAACTTATAAAAATTTTCTAATGTTCAAAAAGAAATTTTTTTTATCACAAAATGTAGGTTGTCCATGTTTATTTAGCATTTTTAAGAGTTAAAACTTAGTCATAAAAAGTCATTTGATCTTCTTGTATTATGAGAATATTTTAGACCGTTGTGTGCTGACGGTACTTTAAAGAACCAATTTCATTAATTAGCTCTAACGAATAAAATTTTCCAAACTTGAGTATTTTTTTATGTATATTTCTTAATTTTCATTGCAGTGACTCAAAAACAAATATTGCATGAAAAAATTTGCAGTAAATCATAATGCGGTAGATAAAGGGTTAAAGTTATTCTTATTCATTATTTTGGGTTATTATTTATGAGTATATATGTAATGAATCTGAAAAATATTTTGAACACTAAAGTATGATATTCAAATACAATGCGAATAACAAACTCACCAATTTAAAAAATATCGAAATATTACGCATTTTCTTCACTAGTCCAACCTTGGTTTCGCAGATGAGAATATCGGACTACGAATCGTGCGAGTGCGGTATCACTCTGAGCAGTAACAGGATAGGTTTGGCCAGTCCTTGGATGATTCACGCATTTCACAACTGCTCTTGAATGTACGATGCAGCTTTGCATTCACAGTATAATCAATTTCGCTCGTTAGGTTAACGTTGCAGCAACAGGTGATGATGGATGAAGAAAGGCAGATGAGCTTGGATATCTTATTCCTCTTTCATCAAAAACTTAGTTAGTAGTAGTGTATTTAATTCTATTTGTCAGAGAAACAATTTATGTCTATATTTTTACGTTCAGATGAGTAGTCTTTTATCCTTTTGTATATGAAAAGAATTAGATGATGGGTTTAATTAGTTGCCTTAGAACTGTAGAACCAGCTAGGAAAAATAAAAATAACAACAACGGAATGATTGGAACAAAGACGTTTAATATTTTCATCTTCCAAAATGGACGTTTCATTTATAATATATTTTAATCATGGTCCAAGAATTAACACTTTCACATAAAAAAAAATGTCTTCTATTTTGCAATGTTGATGATCCATGAACATATAGTGGAAACAATTTTAAAAATATCTAGTAAATACCGAAAAACCGGTATTTAAACTTGTGAATACCGGTATTACAAAATTGTAAAACCGGTATTACAAAATTGCTAAAGCTCATATTCATTATTTTATATATATAACAACTAATACCCTTAGAACTTAAAATAATAAAAGGAATTTCAAATCTTCATTATGTACATTCACTACATAAAAAATAACGTTCAAAATGATAGAAACGTTTTAACATTTGATTCTTTCAATTGCTTATTTCCGTACCTCATAAATTAAGAGAATGGTTGACAAACGGATGAAATTTTTATAAAAAAATGGAAACGTATGGAATGTAAAATGATAAAAAAAAATATTCATTACTTAAAAATAATAATTTCTTTCTTGGGATTTGACATTTTAAATTTGATTATTAAAAATCATTTTCCAATTTCTCGTGAAAACCGTTTGCTTAAGAAATGACACTAAAATAAAAATCTAGTTTATTGAAAGCTGAAAAAAAATAATAAAACACAAGTAATATAAAAAAAAATTTAAGTCAATTCCGACTTAGATCAAAAGAAAAATTTTATTTTAGCTACTTTTTATTAAATAGTTACAATTAATATAAATATGTATATACATAGGACACAATCACAACATTAAGTGGTAATTCATTTTTATTCATTGTCATTAAAGCATCGTATTGTCATCCAAAACAATCGTGTCCATAAAATTTCAGTTCAACTGAATGTTTTAAAACGTGGGAAAAAAAATATTTTAAAGTTTTGACCCAAGTCGCTAAAAATGAAAAAATACGTGGCTGTGTTTGTAATTCTTCAAATAATTAGTTTCAGTCAATTCCATTTTATTAATTATAATTAAGTTATTATAATGTCATCCAAAATAAAATTATGTATGTAAAATTTCAACTCAATGGAGTGCTTTAAAATGTATTTTATTACCGATTGAAAATTCCAGCAAGATAAATAAATAAATAAACATATAGAGAGTGTGACCTAATAGTAAGAATTGAATAAAATGAAGCAAATCACAAACATACATAATGTTACAAATTAAAATAGTATAATGTTACAAACTATTAATGATTTATTATTTTCGAGCTTGAATGATTAAAATTATTGTGTTTGAGTATGTGTGGTGAAGCTTTTCTACTATTGGTCGATTAATGGTCAGTATTTAATACCTAACTTCCAAATTTTGTAATATCATTAGTGAAAAAGTTTTAAGAAGAAAACCTTCCCATAGAGCCTTCACAAGTTGAAATAATTCACATTGTAGGAAGAAAAATCAATTTCTTATATCGCTCTAAGTAGGGTTATCGAAGCCCAGTGGCTGCATCGTGCTTCCACACCACAAATTCGAGGTTCAAATTGGCAAGATTGAAATTCCTAGTGTCGTCAGAACTTATGTCTTTCAATCTAGGAAGGAAACTGTGCGTCAAAACTACTTGCGGTGGTTGGTATACCACGTATAGGGTGCCGCATTAAAAAAAAGGTATACCTGCTCCAGGGGAATGTACTAGGTCTGCAATGGTAAAATATCAATCTGCAGCCCCATTAGAAATTAAAAAGCATTTGTCAATATGTAAGGATTTCTTCCTTTTTTAAATTTAATAAAATCATTGGTAGGTTTGCCGTTTTGCTGGAGCAACGATAAAGTCGCCAAAAATGATACAAGCGATAATAAATGTGTGAACACTACGCGGAATATTCCCGCTAGTAACTTTTTACCACTACATTTTCAAAAGAATTCGTGGTCTTTTCTTAACAGTAACGTCTTTTTCATAATATATCAAAAATGGATGAAAAACCAATGAGAACTAATATTTATTCATATTTTTTAAGTATGCATTGCGCGTCGTCGCCCATAACGCCACTTTGGTGAGATTTGCGCAGGCGAAACGAAAAAGTATCAAACTATTTTAGATATTTTTATAGCGCACAATGGTTCTCTCGGAACTATTTTCCTTAATAACAAACAGAGGGGTACTTACATATGAAATCGACAAAATGAAAAATTTTGAGGAATAGAGGAACAGTACTCCCGTGCATGTACAAACACAATAAACATGTTCGTACATGCGATGACAGCGTTTGGCGAAATTGATTGACCCCATTCTATAAGTGCACTTATTTGTGTTTCACTTTATCCAAATGTTTCTCTCCTCTTGAGTTTCAGTTGTTCTTTTTACGTACTTATGCCAAATTGGCACCATACCAATCCCACCTTGATATCAAAACAACGAAGAATCTAACATATTTTATATAAAAAACCAATCTGTCAGATTTTGGTGGAAAACGACGCGATTCGAGAGGCACCAATTTGGCTGCGGTGACGCTAATATGTAAGTACTTTTATTTTTAAAGTAATGAAACTGCATAAATAAATGAAACAAATTTGGCCTTGATTAAAATGGGTACTTACGTATTATTGCAACAATCACCAACTCTATTAATAACTCGCCAAATTGGCAATCCCGATTTTCTACGTGTCGTACGCCCTGAAGTGGCAATCAGGTGCTCCATTTTGCATAATGTCACCAATAGGTTTCGATAGTACGTAAGTTCCTTAAGGTACCATAAAATAATTTTATTTATAAGGTACACTGGTGTGCAAAAATTAAGGACGAGACGGTTTTTCAATATAACTTTGTACAAAAGCTTTCCAAATCAACACATTTAATACCGTAAGATCCCCAATACGTAAGGACATGTGTAATGTAAGCAACACTTACTAAAAGAGAAATCAGAGGGATAAAAAGAAGCTTGATTGAAAAAGTAGCATGGAGCGCAATGCGACTGAAGGCCGAAACATCCCTGTGATGGGTGTCCAACAAGAAACATCCGGTCTTTAGTAGGGGATATGATCTCCCCTGACTACTAGGCAGGTTTCACAGCGTCTGCCCATGCTGAGAATGAGGGTGTCAATGAGTTGTTGAGTCATTGCTGCCCATTCGTCTTGCAGCTCTAATCGAAGCTCCCGAATCGTTACTGGTGGTAAGGTACGAGCTGCCAAGCGTCTGCCTAGAAAATCCCATACACGCTCGATGGGATTGAGAACCGGAGATCGTGCCGGCCAATCCATACGTTCAATATCCTCACTCTCTAAGAGCTGTTCGGCAGCTACTGTGAGATGACACGGTGCATTGTCGTCCATGAAAAGGAACTGCAGACCCATAGCGCCTCTAAAAAAACGCACATATGGAAGAAGAATCTCGTTACAATAACGGGTCCCGTTGACTGAACCTGCGTCGAAGATGTGAAGGTCTGTACAACTACCAAGCATGATGCCTCCCCAAACGAGAACACCGCGACCTCCATACCTGTCCCTTTCAATGATGTTCGAGGGATGATTGCGGCTTCCCCGCTCTCTCCAGATGAGTATGCGATGAGAATCGCTACTCAAACTGAATCTGCTCTCATCTGTAAAGAGTACTCGTCCCCATTCATTGTCTCTCCAATTCCGGTGTTCCCGGCACCACAGAGAACGCCTTCTCCGATGGGCAGGCGTTAAAGGTACACACCGTACAGGGCGTCGTGCAAACAGACCACCACCGTGCAGTCTTCTGGCCACGGTAAAACGCGATATCGGTTGTCCAGTCGCCTGTGTCGTGTGTCTAGCGATTTCTCCCGCTGTCTGCCGCCTGTTTCTTCTGGCCTGTAAGACAATGTACGGGTCATCTGCGGGTGTGGTTCCTCGTGGACGACCACTACCTAACCCCCGGATAGCTGTTCCTGTAGTTTGAAATTGTCTCCAAAGTCGTGAAACGATGCTGTGAGCAATTCCGAGCTCTGCAGCCACACTTGTCACACTGCAGCCTTCCTCCAACTTCCCAATGATTCGACCTCGGGTAAAAGCATCCAGATGTCGTCTAAAAGATTGATTATTCGCCATTTCTCGCTGCGGCAGCAACTCGGTGTGATTTTAACTGCTATACGGCGTGCAATCTCTTTGCCAGAAATACTGATCTTACACCGACAACATGCTTTATACTACTCAGACACTCCCCCATTACGTCTACCTCAGTGCTTCTCAAACTTTCAATACTGGCGCCCCCCTTTTCAATCATAATTTTTATCGCGCCCCCCTTATACATAATAATTTACTGAATGCAATAATAATGCACTTTTACGATAAAGCAACAATATTTATTATAAACCGTACAAATTCATGACATAAGTATTAAATTTTGTATATGTTACTTTTAAGCAAAAAAAAGTCAAGTAATAGGATAATTACTAAGTTATTTTTCCTTTCTCTGATTTTTAAATTGGAACATATTACAAAAATGCGGTGGTTGCTTAGAAGACAAAATATAGATATCTGCTAAATATAGAAAATGAACTCAGAGGGTCAATTTCTTATCTTAAAACTCCTTTCAAAAACTTTGCACTGTAAGACAAGCCCATGGAAGTAGCTATTAATTATTAAACTTGTTCTTAATTTAGTATTAATTAATTAGTCATAAAATACTCTGTGCACCACTCATACATTAAAAGCAGTGTTTCTCAAACTTTCAATACTGGCGACCCAATTTTCAATCATAATTTTTGTCTCGCCCCCTCCCTGTACAACAATAATGTATTTACTGCAATAAAAATGCACTTTGAGAGAGAGACGCTAAAGTTACAATACGATCTTAATTATAAACCGTACAAATTAATACGATAAGTATATTAAATTTTGTGTATATGTAACTTTTAAGTAATATATATTTTAAGAAAATTACTTAAAATATATATTACTTAGAATTATGTTATTTTTCTTTCTCTAATTTTTAAATTGGAACAGATCGCAAAATGATGCATTTAATTAAAGATTTATTTCCTTCAGCATTCATTTCTCAAGGTACAAATGTCATTAGAAAAATAGTCTAGTCAATGTCGCTCTCTATCATATCCATCACATCTGGCATTATAGGGTACGTTTGCGTGAGTCTGGGCAACCTATCGGACGTCTGCGCAAAACATGTAAAAATGCTTTTCCTCGTACAATTCCAGTCAGTTTTGGTGGACTCGATACTTGTATAGCTATCGAATCTAGCTTGAATGCACATTTTTTTTAATTAGCACGATAATTGTATTCATGATAATTAAGTATTTACGGCAGTAGATTAAAACAATATCATACATACATTTTTAAGTCGTAAGCAAACATTCGACCATAATAAAGAATCAACAAGTACACAGACGAACGAGCATGGTTCCGAAAATTAAATCAAGGCGATCTTCTCAAAAATACTTAAATTTTGGATTTACCACTACTGAAGTAAATGATGGAAAAAAAGCCCCAGCTCGATATGTGTTAAAACTTACAAATCTGTAGAACAACATGTGAAAGTTGTTTTTAAAACATGTAAAATCATTTAGCTATGTTGGCAAAGAATTTTAAAAAGTATTTTCTGAATGAGGACAGCTTGGTAGCAAGTTACGAGTGGATTAGGGATCTATTTCAAGATACTCCAAAAGGGCTCTCAACTTCCAAAGAAGAAATCTTCATAGATTTCACATCCAGTGAAAAATTAAAAGGCAATTTTGTAATAAATCGCTCTTTGAATTTGGGGTATAGGTGGATGAGGAATTATCTGTACTGAAAACAAAAGCACTTCGTATACTATTACCATTTTCAACATCCTACCTTTTTCAAACAGGATTTTCTGCAGTGGATGCCTTGAAGACAAAATATAGATCTCAGCTAAATATAGAAAAATAACTCTTCAAGTGTCAATTTCTGATATTAAACCTTCCTTTGAAAAACTTTCCTCTACAAGACAAGCCCGTGAAAATCCCTAATAATTATTAAACTTGTTCTTAATTTAGTAATAAGATTGATTGATTAAATATTAACGTCGCACTGTTCAGCTGCACGAGGGCTTTTGACGACGGACCACGTAATTTTGAACCATGGTCAAGTAATGTGGATGACACCTGAGCTGGCACCCCTCTCTCCTAACTACCACACCACACCAACGGGAAAACGTTTCAACTCTCAACAGATTTAACGTGCATCACTGCCCTACACGGCGGGTCTTTAGTGGTACTGGGCTCGAACTCGTGACAAGGCAAACCACGATCCGATACCTATACCACTCGGCTACCGCGGCCAAATTCAGTAATAAGAAATTATTTATAAAATACCTTCTTCAGTACTGATACATCAAACGTATACTGGCTGAAACACCGACTCTTCGCACGAGTTCATTTTTAAAAAAATAAAACATTATTCTTGATATAATAGCTGAACTGTAAGGAGAGTAAAACTGTGTGCACGACATTGTATACAAAAATGTAAAATGATTTTTTTTTTTAGATAAATGCTATAATTGTAAATAACTGTTTAAAAGAACTGTAATTTTAAACCTCACACAATAAGCATTTAGAATTAATGTTAAATTATGAAAAAGAATATAAAATTCCGATGAAGAATAATTGTGTTACTTTTTAACATTTAAAGCGCGAGAAGACTTCAAAATGTTTTAACCCGGGAGCAGGCGCGTACTCGATACTAACATTAATGGTAGTCCGGGGGGACTCAGTCACCCCAATCATTTGTTTAGAATTATTTTTACTGTACACGATACAAATCGGAATTCTAGTGAATATTTTAATTTATAGAAAGTATACTTACCTTCTTTCAAGGACTATTCAATTCTTTGATGATTTGAGAAAAAATCCAATAAAACACTGAACTAAAATGATTCAAAAGTACAAAACCATAATAAAGGACGCAAATCAGACACTTTTCAATTATCCTACAGAAATGTTAAATCAATCAATTCTTTTCCAAATATCGCAAAACTCAATTATTTACAATTTCCCTAAGCGAAAAGCAAACGCATAAAAGATGGGAGGGAACTAATATTGATAATAACCATACCATAAGATTGAAGGTCAATCAAATGATTAGCAAACGTACTATGCAGCCTGGCTGAAAAGTGAATCATGACTTCCTTTTCTTTTTCTACAACTAATGTACAGTATTTCAATAATAAATACAGTGGTGAATTGTTTATCTTCTTAGAATTTTTCTCAGGGTCTGGGTTTCGTTTTTTCTTTTAACGAGTGTTAGTTCTGTTATTGAACAGCGCCCTCTAGCGGCTTGTAAAGAAAACGTCAGTGTAAGTGTAACACTCACTCCGAGAGGTTGTGTACGGAGTAGAGAGAGAGATTAAAAATATTACAGTCCACTGCGTGTGTTTATTGTGTGTGTTGTGTTGAGTCAATTCATGGTCCACCTCACCGGAGGTAAGCGACCGAATGGAAATGTGTATTTGTGAAACCGTGGATTATCAAAATTCACAGTGAAAAAAAAATATATATATAAGTGATTGCCAAAGTGTGAATAGAGAACGATTGACTTTAGCGAGCAGCGTGAAACAGCGATCTGAGGAGGTAGGTGCAATTAATTGATCCTTCTATTAGTGTCCTTAATTCATAAATATGTCTTTAAATAAATTAGGGAAAGACGAGTTAAAAATCGTTGCGGAAGAGTTAAATTTAACTGTACCAGAAGGAGCAAAAATCGCTGGCTTAAAAAACTTAATTGTAAATAGTGACGCTTACAAAAATGATAAAGAGTTAGTTCAATCTGCAATCGATTATGCTTTGGCGGAAATTAAAAATAAGAGATTGGATAGTGAAATTAAGTTAGAATTTGAAAGAATTAAATTAGCGCAATTGCAAAAACAATTAGAGCTTGCAAATATCCAGAAGAATTTACCTCAAAATTCCGATATTCGAAATCCGAGTGTTTTTGAAACTGCCGACAATAATAATGTTGAGACTTTGTTAAAGTCCGTGAAAACTTTAACAATACCCGTACCTTCAAGAGTGGAGTCATATAATTTATTTTTCCAGTCGCTTGAAAAAGCATTCAAAATAAAAGAGGTTCCCGAACAATTTAAATGCGAAATTCTTTTAAATATTCTAGGTGAAAGAGTGAATAATTTACTTGTTCATGTTTCCGAAGAAGAGTTAAATAATTATAGTAAGCTTAAAGATTTAGTATTAAAAGAATTTTCTCCCACACCACAAGAATGCTATAATAGATTTCAGAAAGCGCAAAAATTAAGTTCAGAGAGTTATGTGCAATTTGCATCACGATTATGCGCGACATTTGAATATTATTGTCAGCTGCGCAATGTGAATGATTTTAAATCATTGTGTGAGTTAATTGTATAGGATAAAATAATGAACACACTCGACAGAGAATTAATGTCTTACATGAATATAAAACAGGGAGAGAAATATTTTAAACCACAAGAGTTAGGGCGTGAGTGTGATATATATTTGTCATCGAAAGGCAAAATTAAGAATGAGATATTTTCTAAGCCCTTTTGTGAAAATTCCAAGCGTTTTAATTATAATAAACAAAACAAATTTAATGCTAAAATACCGCGAGATGCATCGAATGTATTTTTTCCGAGTTAAAAAATGATAAATGTGTATTGTGTAAAAATAATCATGCTTTACAATTTTGCCCACAATTTAAAATGTTTTCTGTAAACGAAAGAGTAGAATTTGTTAAAAATAATAGACTTTGTTTTAAATGTTTTTCACCTCAATGCAGCGTTAGTAGATGTAGATCAAAAAATTGTTTCTGCTCGAAACCGCATAACAAACTATTACATTACCCCAGAGAAAGGAGAGGGAATTCCTTCTTCCCCCTTGAGACGATGACAGACGTTAACCAGGAACCACCCCGGTTCGCCTTTAGTGTAAATGCCGAAACTTTCGTTCCGAAAGACGAAACACCAATCGTGGCAACGGCGTGTTTTAAAAACAAATGCCTTTTGAGTACTGCTTTAATTCTAGTGAAAGATAAATATTCAGAATGGCAGACATTTAGAGCCTTGTTAGACTCGGGAAGTGAAACTTGTCTGATTTCGAATGAGTGCGCGAATAAATTACGACTTAAGACCGAAAGAATAAATACATTAATCTCGTGTTTAAATGATGCTTCTATGGTAGTAAATGGGTGTGTTAAAGTGGCGATTTCTAATCAAAATAAATCTTTCGAAAGGGAATTGGATATGCTCGTAGTTAAAAAATCACTGATTTTATTCCGCAGAAAGCGTTAGAAATAAATTCTGATTTTTATAAATTTGTGGAATTAGCGGATTCTAAATTTAATGTTCCCGGCAAAATTGATTTATTATTAGGTGCAAATATATTTTATGAGTTATTGAAACCGGAAAGAATTAAAATAAAAGATTCGCAATTACTGTTAGTCAACAGCGTATTTGGTTATATAGTAACGGGTAATTTAGATTCAATGAATGAAACTAAGGTTCACTGCGGTTTGATTCGTGATGAGGATTTGAATAAAAATTTAGAAAAATTTTGGAAATTAGAGGAGATACAGGAACCAATAGTTAAAAATAAAGAAAGGCTAATTTGTGAGGAACATTACGCGAATACTCATTTTAGAACTAAAGAAGGTAAATATGTAGTATCTATGCCCTTAAAAAGGAACCTTCGTGTTTGGGTAATTCGAAAGACATAGCCCTCAAACGACTTGGATCGCTGTGGAATCGCTTAGCTAGAGATAAAAATTATTTAAATTTATATCGTGAATTTTTAAGAGATTATGAAAGACTGGGTCACATGAAGGAAGTGACTAACGAAACTGATCCAGATATAACATATTACGCTACCCATCATGGAATTTATCGTCCAGAAAGTCCACAACAAAACTTAGAGTTGTCTTTAACTGTTCTTCGTTAACTGATAATGGAATATCTTTAAATGACATTCAATATAATGGAGGAGTGATACAAGAGGACTTATATGCGCAAATGCTCAGGTTCAGAACTTACACGTATGCATTTACGGCCGACATTAAAATGATGTATCGAACTATATTAATTAACCCTAAACAGCGTAATCTGCAGAGAATCGTTTGGTGTGAAAGTGAACATGAATCACCCAAAATTTACGAACTTTCAACTGTTACCTATGGCACTGTAAGTGCTCCCTACTTAGCACAGAGAACTTTAACCCAATTGTCGATGGATGAAGAGGCTAACTTCCCTATAGCAGCTTCCGTTTTACGGAACAATTTGTATATGGACGATGTCCTTTGTGGTGCTGCAACGTTAGAGGAGGCAATTGTTCTCAGACAACAATTAAAAGGAATTTTGAAAAGTGCTGGAATGGAGTTGCATAAACTTTGCGCCAATCACGAGAAATTGTCACCGGACCCCGAACAGAATTACAATTTTTGCAACTTTAACAGAGACGAAAACGTTAGGAGTGTCGTGGAAACCGAACCTAGATTGCTTTTTGATTAAAGTGAAAGTCTGTTTGGACAGTTCTTATACTAAAAGAGACGTCTTGTCTACTATTGCCAAGATCTTTGATCCTGTTGGACTGATGGCACCAGTAATTTCCAAAGCAAAGATTTTCCTCCAGCGTTTGTGGAGAAGCAAATTGGAATGGAATGACCTTCTGCCAGCTGAAGAATATCGAGAATGGCAACAATTCCTAGTATCCTTAGAGAATATCAACAATATAGAGATACCAAGGCGTATTCTTGTCGCTTTTCCAGAAGTTATTGAGATCCATGGCTTTGCTGATGCCTCAGAGCGGTGCTATGGTGCAGCAGTTTACTGCAAATCTAAAAATTTGAAGAGTGAAACTTTAGTTCGGTTAATCACAAGCAAATCGAGAGTAGCGCCTATTAAAAGCCTGACAATTCCCAGACTTGAATTGTGTGCTGCAGTGCTATTGGCAAAACTTGTGAAAAGAGTTGTAGCTGCTTTACAACTAGAAACTGCTGAAGTATATCTTTGGTCGGATTCGATGATCGTCTTGGCGTGGCTTCGAAAGGAACCGATGGACTTAAAGACCTTTGTTCAAAATAGGGTTGCCAAGATACAAGAACTCTATCCTAATCAGTTATGGAGACACGTACCATCTGATCAAAATCCCGCAGACTTAGTCTCCCGAGGAGTCGATCCTGAGAAACTTTTGCAACAAAACTTATGGTTTAATGGACCAACATTTCTTTCAGGTGATGACTATCCAAATCGAACTATAAACTGTAGAGAGAAGCTAGATGAATATAATTCAGAACTGAAAAACTGTGTTAATGAACAAATTGAAAACTTTCAATCGGTGCTTAATATTCATGTTAATGATTTTTTAAACGACCTTCTTAATCTAAGCAATAATTATATAACTATTTTACGTGTATTAAGTTTTATTTTCAGGTTCGTGGAAAATTTAAAGGGAATAAATAAAGTGGCTGGTCCACTCACAACAAAAGAATTTCAGAAAGCTGAGACATATATGGTAAAAAAGGTGCAAGAGCAAGAATTTTCTAGTGATATTAACCATCTTAAAAGTAAGGGAAGTGTGCTACCAAACAGTAAGTTAAAGACATTGAATCCCTTTTAGATGACAACGGTGTCTTAAGAGTAGGAGGACGATTGTGTAACTTAGAGTTAAGTTTCGATAAAAAGCACCAGATAATTTTACCAAAAAAATAATAGATTAACTTTAATATTAATAGAATATTTTCATAAGAAATATTTACATGTGGCAACTGTATCTTTACTGAATCATATTCGGGAAAAATTTTGGCCGTTGAATGGTAGGTCAATGTGCAGAAAAATTGTATATAAATGTATTGTATGTTTTAAAGCGAAACCAATTGTGTCAACTCAAATTATGGGTAATTTGCCAAAAGAGAGACTTATTACTGATTATCCATTTAATTGTTCAGGAGTAGATTTCTGTGGTCCTTTTTCATTAAAAATAAAGGACAACGTAAAGGAAATTTGTTTAAAGTGTATATTTGTATTTTTGTGTGTTTTGTGTTTAAAGCGGTACATATTGAGTTAGTATCAGATTTAACATCGCAAGCATTCATTGCCGCGTTGAAAAGGTTTATGGCTCGAAGAGGCAAATGTGCAAAACTGTTTTCGGACAATGGTAAAAATTTCGTCGGAGCTAGCAATGAAATTAAAAACTCCTTGAAATAGTCAGAAAACCAGACGAAAAATTAGCTAATTACTTAGCAGCAGAAGGAATAGAGTGGAAATTTATTCCTGCGAGGTCGCCCAATTTTGGAGGTCTTTGGGAAGCGGCCATAAAGTCATGTAAATATCACTTAAAAAGAGTTGTGAATGGAATTAATTTAACGTACGAGGAACTACTTACGGTCACTGTACAAATTGAGGGAATTTTAAATTCTCGACCGCTTTGCCCCCTATCAAACAATGATGATGATTTCCAAGTGCTTACACCAGCTCATTTTTTAATTAATAGGTCTTTAAATTCGCTAGAAGAGCCTAATTTGACAAAATGTAAAGAGAGTAATCTCAAAAAGTGGCAAAAAATAACTAAGATAGTTCAGTTAATGTGGAAATTTTGGAGTCGTAATTACTTGAATCAATTACAACAGAGAGGAAAATGGATGTTTGAGAAGAATAACGTTAAAATTGGAGACTTGGTTTTAATAATTGAAGAAAATTTACCAACATATAAATGGGCATTAGGTAGAATCGTAGAATTGTATTATGGCGAAGATAAAAAAAGTGCGTGTTGTAAAAATTAAAACTCAGTATACTACATGTAAAAGAGCCATATCAAAAATTTGTGTTTTACCAATGGAAGATCCTTAAATACACTCTGTCGCAAAAAAATATATGCACCCAGAAGAAATTGAGCTACATTCACGAAATTTGGTATGCATGTAGTGTATATGAAAATAAACAAATGATTAAAAATTCAGAACAAAATATCATTTTATTAAGCGGTTACAGCTTGCAAAAGGTTAAAAATCAGTAAGTAGTAAAGCCACCTCTGGCAGCTATACAAGCCGAAATTCGGCGTGGCATCGATTCAATTAGATCACTTATGACCCCCTGTGAAAGATCCTGCCATAGTCTTTGCATCTGCGCAGTTAATTCTCCTGTATCTCGGGACGGCTGCAGTTGCCTTCCCAGCGCGTCCAGACATGCTCTATTGGCGAAAGATCTGGTGACCTGGCAGGCCATGGTAGGACGTCATATCCTTGAAGACATTGTTGGGAGAGTCGCGCAGTATGTGGACGAGCATCATCCTGTTGATAAATGGCACCTGGGCGACTTGATAGCATGGGTAGCACAATCGGCGTTAAAATATCGTCCACGTATCTGCGAGCTGTCAAAGTGCCTTGAAGGACCACTAAAGATGATCGTGTGTCCCAAGAAATTGCTCCCCACACTGTCACATCTTGTGAAATTGCTGTATGCCGATCGACAATAAATGCCGGATCGGACCGCTGGCCGGTGCGCCTCCAGACACGTGTGCGGTGGTCATCAGCACTGAGACTGAATCGGGATTCATCACTGAAGATGACACGTCTCCAGTCTGTCACACTCCAAGTTGCCCGAGGTCGGCAAAATCCAGTCGACACTGCCTATGATGTGGGGTCAGTGGTAAGCGTCTTAGCGGACGTCGGCTCCTCAAGCCAACTTCGGTCAGTCGTCTCCTTATGGTTTCTCTTGATGGCACTGGATGTCTGGAAGGAGGTAAGTGGCGTTGAATCGATGCTAGCGACGTTGTTGGTGCGGAAGTGGCCACTCTTCTGATTGCACGATCCTCGCGATCATTTGTGTTCCTGGGACGTCCTGACCCTCCGCGACGGTACACTCTACCTGCTGTGATCCACTGTTGCCAACACCGAGCAACTACCATATCGCTCCGACCGAGGTGGCGGCCGATACGTCTATTCGACCAACCTGCTTCTCTGAGGCCTATTATACGGCCCCTATCAAAGTCCGTCAGCTGCTCGTACTGCCGCCGGTTACGTCTTAGAGGCATCCTAAGTCTCAATATCGTCTATCAAAGTCATCAGATTCGTTTGGATAGCCGTACGGCGCTCGTACTCATGCTTTTAAACTCTCCCAGTTGCGCAACTAATATGCGCATAGCACACTTAGCCTTGTCTCATTGGCTTCGAAATTTTAATCATTTGCATATCTCTTACCAGACTACATTCTTGCCGAGTTTCGTGATTGTAGCTTGATTTCTTCTGGGTGCATATATTTTTTTTTTTTGCGACAGAGTGTATATAATTTGAATTTTTCATTTAGTGTAACCATTGGTGGTGTGTAAATTTACTCAATGTTAGTAAAGTGATGTTGTATTTGTATAAAAAAAAAATATTGTTATTTGTGAAATCTTGAATTTATATAATGATTTATGTAATTGTATTTCTTGAGAATTGTCAAGTGTTGAATGTGTAAAGTGTTCTAGATGTAACCAATATGAATGCTAATTTAGTAACAATGATTGCATGGTTAAACCAGTGCAATGTGGGGCGGTATGTTAGTTCTGTTATTGAACAGCGCCCTCTAGCGGCTTGTAAAGAAAACGTCAGTGTAAGTGTAACACTCACTCCGAGAGGTTGTGTACGGAGTAGAGAGAGAGATTAAAAATATTACAGTCCACTGCGTGTGTTTATTGTGTGTGTTGTGTTGAGTCAATTCAACGAGTAATATTTTATGTTAAAACGTAATAAAAAAATCTCTCATTGAGGAAATACAGCAAATAAAACAAAATGTTTTTTTTCTTTAATTTGGTTTTGGGAACAAAGATAGCTATTTGATGACGGAAAAAAGCCAGATAATAAACATAAATTATGTCAGTGTTGTTGTGTGTATTTTTTTTTATTATGGAAGAAAGCATTTTGTTTTACTTCTCTTTCCGGTTATTTTTTTTTAAAAAAAATCTTTAAATTTTCGATACGCTCGCGCCCCCCTTGTAGGGTCATCGCGCCCCCCCAGGGGGGCGCGCCCCACACTTTGAGAAACACTGGTCTACCTGCATATCTGCGCATGTGCTACCGTACATCACCTTACTTAATCTCCTGATTGGTCTTTCTGTCCGCTCTGCCTCTTCGTTCTGCTGATATGCTAATTTTTCGACTTCGTCCTTAATTTTTGCACACCAGTGTACTTATCGGCTTTAGTCACCCTAGCGAAACACAATGAAAAGCACCCCCAGTTCATTGAGTTTATAGTGAATGTATCTTGTTGGATAGTATCGCCAATGTCCGTGTTGTAGACGCCAATCAAAGGTCCAATGTTAGTTAAAATAATTTTTATTTGGTGCAATACAGAAGAATGAGCTGTTCCCCGCTACCAGATGGGCTCAAGTGTAGTATAGGGGGGAGGCAATTTGGATTTGGCGACTTTTCTTCGGATTTGGCGAATTTATCTCTGTCATGGTGATATATCGAATTCATTCTAAAATAAATAATAAATAATTCCATAAAAAGTACCTTGGCGACCACTTTTAGTCGCCAATAAAAAAAGACTGCGCCAAGTGCCCCCCATACTACACCTTAATCCACCATAGGTAAAAGTCTAAACTGAACTAGGATCGTGATCGTTCCAATTTATTTATGTTAAATAACAAATTTCCCGCGGCCTTTTTAAACTATTTTTATGTTTTAAAACTTACCGGTATTCGTGCAGCTGAATCTCCAAGTTCGCCAACTCGGCATACAAGCGCCTTTGCACTTGTCTTAACTGTTCGAACGCCTTCATGATCTCCTGTCGCGAATGCAGGAAAAGCTTTTTACCTTGAGCGCTTTCTGAAGACATTTTCTCAAGCAACAGAATTCTAGACTGAACGATCAAGGGACGCGTGACTTTGTTAAAATTTTGTTCACGAGTCTGCTTTTACCTCTTATAATTGACTAGAGTTTAATTTAGATTTGAAATGAGACAATTATTAAGAATTACTCAATGGACTCGGTTCATCTGACGTCATAATCGCATGATAGGACGCTAAACAAATAGTCACGTGTTTGATTCGACTTAATATTTTGGAGACCTTTTCAGATTTATATCTACTATCACATAACAAAGTGAAATACTGTAGCGTATTAAATAGCCATAATGACTGTAGGATGAAAAGTTTGTTCGGTTTTGCTGTGTCTTCAAAAGCTTAGTTGCCGAAAAGCAGCCGTTTAGGGGGAAAAATGTTTCGCAAAGATCCGCTAAGATCTGGTTAAATGGATATCGATCCCTCGCCGGGTTTACGAGGGCGTTATGGACCCAAAAAAAGACGTTTTAAAACTATGGAACTATTTTTGAAATTTGGCAAACATATTACTTTTGAGTAGAAATTTGCTAAAAAGGGTTGTGATTTATACTTTGGACTTTTGTAACTTTTATACTTTTTATAACTTGGAATACCAATAAAAGGGTATAACTTGGCTCCAATAGACCTTCGACGTCAACAAAGAAATAAATCATTCTCATGTAAATGAAACCAATTTTATGTATTGCAGACAAACTTGAGCTTCGTGAATTCCAAGTTCCTCTGCGTTATTCAAAATTCCCACTATTATAACTCACACTCTCTACATATTTATTTATTTATCTTGGTGAGAATTTTCAATCGTTCATAAAATACACTTTAAAGCGCTCCAAGGAGCTGAAATTTTATATACACAATTATTTTGGATGTGATAATACAATAATTTATCTATAATTAATACAAATTAATTGATTAAAGCTAACTATTTAAAGAATTACAAATACAGCCACGTTGGTATCATTTTTGGTGACTTGTGTCAAAACTGGAAAAGGTTTTTTTCTCTCGTTTTAAAGCATTCAGTTGAACTCAAATTTTATATACACGATTGTTTTGGATGACAATACGATACTTTAATGATAATGAATAAAAAATGTTGTGATTCTGTCCTATTATATATATATATATATTAATTGTAACCATTTAATAAAAAGTAGCTAAAATAGAATTTTTCTTTGTTGATCTAAGTAGGAATTGACTTAAAGAAATTTTTTTTTTATATTACATGTTTTCCATACAAATCTGAGACTGATCAAATTGAAAACGTAAGAATCTTTTAGTTGTTTCGATACCAGGGCACGGATTCGCGAGTTTTGTGGCGGTGACCCAATTTTACTGTTAGAAATAAACTAGTGTTTTTTGCAGGGTTCTAAGCCGAAATTTTTTCCGTTGGGGTTCAACTAAATATATATGTTATGTTGTTACTGGGATTAATTCGTAAACTTCTTGACAGAATAATCTGTTTATTTTTAAAATAAGAATAAATAAAAATGTAGAATAAAATTAATTAATTAAATGAACATTTAAACGCCGTTGCCTAATTGGCTTTCATTATTTTTAAAGAAATATAACGGCTCTGTCGATATGCGTCTGCTTCCCTTGCGGTCCCAACGGATTCTGTGTGGTTCTCATGTTCCTTCTCTCGCTGCTTCTTTTCCCGTCGGGGACATTGCCCTCTCGTTTCCTTTCGAAACTATCTGCTGGGGGATGGATGCTACGGGGGCTTGCAATAGCGCCTTCTACCTCATATATATATATATATATATATATATATATATATATATATATATATATATATATATATATATATATATATATATATATATATCGGCTCAGTCCCGGTTTTGGTTCTACCAAAAATAACGGTTTTCCATTCAGTTTCGAATAAATAATTTTATTTTATGTATGTTCTTATTTGAACTCATAAACAGCAACAACAAAAACAAGTAATATAAAAAAAATTTTAAGCAAATTCCTACTTATATCAACAAATAAAATTTTATTTTAGCTACTTTTTATTAAATAGTTACAATGAATATAAATATGTATATACATAGGACACAGAATCACAACATTAAGTGTTCATTCATTTTTATTGATTATCATTAAAGTATCGTATGTCATCCAAAACAATCGTGTCTATAAAATTTCAGTTCAACAGAATGCTTTATTTAACACGTGAGAAAAAAACCTTTTCAAGTTTTGACACAAATCGCCAAAAGGGTCGCTAAGTCGCCAAAAATGATGCCAACGTGGCTGTATTTGTAATTCATTAAATAATTAGTTTTAATCAATTGATTTTTATTAATTATAATTAAATTATTGTATTGTCATTCAAAATAAAAATCGTGTACAGAAAATTTCAGCTCAATGGAGCGCTTTAAAATGTATTTTATGAACGATTGAAAATTCCACGAAGATAAATAAATAAATATATAGAGATTCAAAGCTAATATTAGGAATTGAAAAAAATGTAATTCTATCAAAATTTAGATTTTACTTTTTTTTTTAATTGGTACATTATGTGAATTGATACGATTAACCAGCATGTACGATATGAGGGGGAGCATTGGCATTGTTATCCATTATCAAATTCGCATTTGACAACTAGGTTTATGATTCTGCTTTGTCTATCTAAACCAGTGTTTCTCAACTTCGAGCCTACGTCCTACAAAGGGACAATTTGATCCTTAAGGGATTCACTTTCATTTTAAAAAAAGGACTAATTTAGAACGTAAATGATCTACTTATTAGTAATAAAGCCAATTAATTATTAAGCAAAATTTTGAAAGGTTATATTGGCCCCCAAAATGTGAAGTAATTGATAGAGCTATTAATGTTATTGTCAATTGTCTAAAAATTTTGTCGGCTGATTTATAAGAAAGATTTTCTGATTTACAAAAAAATTGATTCTCCAAGTTGTATGACGCAGCCCATGTGAGCACATCTTTCTGATATTTTAAATTTACAGTATCAGGAACTCGAATAAATGCCAAAACGGTGCGTTAATCAAGCCGTTATATATCTTTATATATAAAAATCTCCTGTGCGTGTGTATGTGACTAAACTCCTAAACGGCTGGACCGATTTTGATGACAATTTTTTGTGTGGATTCAAGTAGACTCGAAAATGGTTTAGATTCACAATTCGGTCGAATATCGCAATTAGTTAAAAAAGTTATTAATTAAAAACATTAAAAATATTCAGCTCAATATTCACCTGCATTGTTGTAACAACGTTATTGTTATAAAAATGACGTAAGGTGGCGCCAAAAATCGGTTTTCAGCCAAACCGGGTCTTTATTGTAACAAAAATGCAGAGGAATCTTGTTTTTTTAGCGTTTTATTTAATGCCTTTTCAAATAATCTTTACGTATGTAATTCTTTTGTGCGTGTGTATGTAACTGAACTCCTCCTAAACGGCTGGACCGATTTTGATAACATTTTTTGTGTGGGTTCGAGGGGATTCGAGAATGCTTTAGATTCACAATTTGGTCCAATATCGCAATTAGTTAAAAAGATATTAATTAAAACCTTAAAACGCATATTTTTTTTACCTCTGTGAGTGCTGTTTATTCTGCTAATGCGTGGCAAGAAAAAAAAGGAAAGATGAGGGAAGAATTTTTTTAGATATTTTCGCCGTTTTTAAAATTGCAATCTAATTTTTCTATCAAAATAAAACAAAAAAAAACTACATTAACGGAAAGATTATTCATTTCGCAACAATACGACATATATCTTTATATATATAATACTTCTGTACGTGTGTATGCGACTTAACTCCTCCTAAACGGCTGGACTGATTTGGATGATATTTTTTGTGTGGGTTCAAGTGGATTCGAGAATGATTTAGATTCACAATTCGGTCCAGTATCGCAATTAGTTAAAAAATGCGCCAAAATTATGTAAGGGCGCGCGATTGTTCATAAAAAAATCGCGGGCGATATTCTCGAGGCCTCTATTTTGAGAGGCAAACTTCAAGGTAAGTTGTACTTCTACCACAGAGAGAGAGATCCCATTGATTCGTTCAGGCTCACCTACCCATTCAAATGTTTGCAATTCCCCTTTCACTATGACCATTAATAAGTCACAAGGTCAAACAATGACAATTTGTGGCTTAGATTTAGAAAACCTTTGCCTTTCACACGGCCAATTTTATATGTTGCATGTCCCAGGTTTAAAAAACCCATCGCATGTGTTTGTTTATACCCCTCAAGGATTAACCAAAAACATTGTACATTCAATGGCATTACGATAAATTTATTTTTCGTGCATTAAAAAAATATATCTGTTATGAAAATAGCTCGAGTTTGATTTGTTTTACCCAAAGTCAAAACAAGTTTAAGTTTCTATTCAGAATAGGTTCTATATTCAACTTAGTTCATTGTAAATACATACTCACACGCAATCGATAGGTCGAATTGTGGTAACTGTAAACATGTGATGATGTAATAACTTCCTTTATAAAAAAATTCATCAAAACGGTCCAGATTGTTACAACGTATTCAAAAAAGTTTATAATTTTCGGATTTAAGTCGTGTGTTTAGAACGTCTGTCGGCACCGCTAGTATATACACTGGCCTCAAAAAGTTAAGGTACAACCGGGTTTTTGTGTCTAATTTGCAAATGAATGAATGCAGAAACAAAAAATTTGGAGGATATGTGCATTAAATAGTTTTTTATTGAATGCGTCATAGAAATTTGTATAAGTGTGTTGCAAAAACGATTTATAACAAAAAAAGCAATCTCTGCGGAAAAGTCCATTCTTGGAGAAAACAGCACATCACAGTGTTATGTGGTAAAATGGCATAAAAACAATACAAAAATGGGTTCTGATAAGGAATGTGTCCACCCCTAACTTGAATGCATTGGCGGCATCGATTTCCCATGCTGTTTATTAAGTTGTCGGACACCGGAATAGGAAGCGAAGACCAGACACAGAGTAAGCCTTGTTTCAGCTCATGTAACGACCTTGGAGGAGGATTTAAAGCAGCAACCTCTCTGCCAAGATAGTCCCAAAGATGTTCTATCGGATTCAGGTCTGGAGATCGAGCTGGCCATTCCATTCGTTCCAAACCGTGATCCTCCAGATACTCCTCAACAATCCGAGCTCGGTGAGGTCGTGCATTATCATCCATCAGAATGAAGTCGTTACCAATAGCAGCAGCATATGGGCGGACATATGGATCAAGGGTCTTATCCCGATATCTAAGACCAGTTACGGTTCCTCCATGGAACACATGCAGGTCAGTGTGGACACCGAGAGAGATCCCTGCCCAAACCAGGATTCCACCACCTCTATAACTGTGTCTTTCAACAGTGTTGGATTGATGGTATCTAGTGCGCTGTTCCCTCCAGATCAGTAGACGCCCTGAATCACTCTCCATTGTAAATCTGGACTCGTCTGTGAACAGCACAGAAGCCCATTGTTGCTGCGTCCAAGAAACATGTTCTCTTGCCCAGCATAAGCGGTTCCTTCGCTGTCGTCCGTTGAGGGGAACGCACACAACTGGTCTTCTTGCATACAGACCTGCATTGTGAAGACGATTTCGCACCGTAGTAGCGGAGATTCTTCTTCCTGATGCTTGAAAGTGGTCTGCAACGAGCTGCGGCACAGTAGTGGTTCTTCTCCTTCGTGCCGAAAGAGCTAGAAAACGGTCTTCTGCAGGTGTTGTAGCTCGTGGTCGGCCTGGAACAGGTCTTCTGGACACAGAATCTTCGGATTGGTATTGATCCCAAAGTCGCTGAACAACACTACGAGACACATTGAGACGCCTAGCAGCATCAGCCTGCGACAATCCCATTTCAATTCATCCAACTGCCCGCCACCTTAACGAATTGGGTAAACGACGTCTCTGAGACATTTTCTAAACTCTATTGACTATTGTCACCGAAACTGCCAACAACTGTTGAAAATCAACACAACTTACACACAAAAGTACGAAAGCTTGATATTTGCATATTTTTCTCTCACTCATAAATATACGTTCTTTTCTATAAAATAAAAGTTGTAGCAATCGTTTTTGCATTAATGTTTTTAAAGTTTGTTATTATCATTCATGTAAACTATGCATTTTATTGTTACTGCCATTTTTTTATGGTGAGCTTCGAAAAACATGTTGTACCTTAACTTTTTGAGGCCAGTGTATATATATATCTTTATATATAAAAATTTTCTGTGCGTGTGTATGTGACTAAACTCCTCCTAAACGGGTGGACCGATTTTGATGAAATATTTTGTGTCTGTTCCAGTGTACTCGATTCCCAATTCGGTCTGATATCGCAATTAGTTAAAAAGATATTAACTAAAAACCTTAAAGCGCATAATTGTTTTACTCCTGTGTTCTATTTATTCTGCTAATGCGCGGCAAGAAAAGCCACGATACGGTATATCTTCTATACATCTACACATATAAATAAAAATGGAGTGTCTGTTTGTAATTTGAAATTAAAAGTTTTTTACTAAATTCATTTAAAAGTATATCCGCTACTTACGAGGCATATCCAGAAACTATAAGTTTCGTTTCTATTTATATCCGCTCCAGCGCAGCAATCGCAGTTCCGCGTATGCCCGGCAGACGCTCAGTATCAAGAAGCACACACACACACACATGCGTCATTTTTAGATCACTGTCAGCCACGTACGCTTTGTTGTGCTTGTTTACAATGTCGGTGTTGATTGAAAATCCCGCTGCGTGCGAAATCAGATGTGTAATTCGTTTTCTGAATGCTAAGAAAGTGAAACCAATCGAAATTTATCGGCAGCAAATTTGTGAAGTTTACGGACAAAATGCGATGAGTGATTCAATTGTGAGAAGATGGGTCCGACAGTTCAATGAAGGACGTATTGAAGTGCACGATGAAGAACGAAGTGGGCGTCCATCTTTGATTACAGAAGAACTGGTTCACGCGATTGATGAGAAGATCAAGGAAAACCGTAAGTTTACAATTAGTGCTCTCGCTATGGAATTTCCACAAATCTCAAGATCACTAATGCAGGAAATTGTTACTGACAAACTGAAATTTCATAAACTTTGCGCACATTGGGTACCAAAAATTCTTACTGAGTCTCACAAAACAAAACGGATGGGTTGTACACTTGAATTTTTGACCCGTTATCTGAAGGCGGCGTAGATTTTCTGTCACAGGAGATGAAACTTGGGTTTCTTATGAAACTCCTGAAAGTAAGCGGCAATCAATGGAATGGAGGCACACTTCATCCCCAACAAGGGTTAAGCCAAAACACATCTTGACACCTCGAAAAATCATGTGCACAGTGTTTTGGGATAGCAAAGGCATCTTACTGATTGATTTTTTACTGCGAGGTCAAACAATCAATGCAGCTGTTTACTGCGAGACACTTAGGAAATTGCGCCACGCAATACAGAATAAGCGCCGAGGATTTCTGCCAAAAGGTGTTGTTTTTTTTCACGACAATGCACGACCACACACTGCAAATGTGACGAAAACCCTCCTACGAGGATTTGGCTGGGACGTGTTTGATCATCCTCCGTACAGCCCTGACCTCGCTCCTAGCGATTTTCATCTCTTCTTACATCTCAAGTCTTTCCTTGCCGGTAAGCACTTCAACAATAACAAAGAGCTGAAAGAAAATGTTTCCAACTGGTAGAAGACACAGGCAGCAACCTTCTATGAAGAAGGCATAAAAAAACTTGTGCCACGATGACACATGCCTGCAAAATTTCGGCAGTTATGTGGAAAGGTAGTTTAAGAGTTTTACATTTTTGTCCAATAAATGTTTTTCTGTATCTGTATACAATTTATTTTTATTACCAAACGGAACTTAGTTTCTGGATATACCTCGTATATGAAAAAAATCAATTTTTTAAAAATTTTGTTTGTCTGTCTGTTCCGGCTAATCTCTGAAACGGCTGGACCAATTTTGACGAAACTTTCACTGGCAGATAGCTAATGTTATAAGGAATAACTTAGGCTGCTTTAATTATAGGAAAAAAAATTAGGGTTCCGCGAAAATAAATTTAAAACGAACGAAATGGTGGACAATATCTGTTTCAAATAGGGATTATTTTTAGTCAATAGGGATTGTTTTATTTCGCGAGCCTTCTATCTCAACGTTTCTAGCAGTTATATCAAACTTTTTTGTTTAATTAGGTTACTGACACTCGCGATTTTTCCCGTTCATGTCTGATACTAATGAATTTAAGTCTTCGCACCATCGACACTGTCAAAGGTCGTGCATCTTTTTTGCCCCTTGCTTGCGGCTTCGTTTGTGTTCGTTTCACAGTACCCAGTCCTCACCCCATCGACAGTGTCAAAGGTCACGCGACCTTCTCCCCTCCCCCTGCTTGCAGATCATTTCCCCCAACTGCTACTTAGACCTGTTTTGAACTGCTGCATTCAATGCTTATAATCATTCCAAAAAATGATTTCATACTCTCTCGAGAACACTGAGCAACATCTATTTTTCCATAACATAGACAGCATTTAAACTTAAATTAGGAAGTTTTGGGGTTTTAAGTCATTTGACTTCTCACAAGGCTCCACTTTTAAATAGAGGTAAGCCAATTTCATACCTCTATTGTTCATTTCATTTCCAAACACTGCAATGATTTTACAGTCCTCACCCCATCGACAGTATCAAAGGTCATGCGTCCCTCTCACACTTTGCTCAACAAAAATCAAAGAAAACAAAAAAGAAACATTGATTCACAAACTAGAAGAATGACATTATACTTATAGCATAGGTATTTCTTTTACGTGGAATATATAATTATTAAGTTTTCGTAAACTCTGCGAATTGAATAAACACTTTTTTGTTAAATTCCACGTGGACGAAGTCGCGGGTAACAGCTATTTAACATAAAATAAATGCATCAGAAAGTAATATTAACGCATTACACATCCAGATACAAATTATTTACATTATTTTAATGCATTTATTACACAAAATTTGTAACAATGTGTTAATTTTGCTTGAGCAGAAGGAAGGTGTTTTCAAAAATCGATCCTTAAGAGAGTTACAGGGCGTTATAAGTAACAAAAAATTTTTTATCAGCTATTATATCTAGACTTAAAATTTAGCAAATATGGTTTTTTTGTTCAGCTGAGATATGCAAAAAGCTTTTTTCTTTTTGCTTAATTTACAATTCACGTAAAATTAACTCATTAAAAACTTCTTTATCCTTCAGTCTGTATTGCTTAAATTTTCAATTCACCCGTGCGAAGAACGGGTATACCAGCTAGTTATATATATAAATCTTCTGCGTGTGTGTATGTGACTAAGCTCCTCCTAAGCGGTTGGCCTTTTTTTATTTAAAATTTTTATCGGAATTCTATACTAATAAAAGAAAGAGTTTGTGTGTGTGTTTCACTTCTAAGCAACCCAGAAGAACAAAACTTAGCACATAATTACTATAGGTCCTAATGATGTGCACTAAGAAGAGTTTTTTTCGAAATGGGCTTTAGATTTTTTCAAGATCAAATTTTTAAGCGATTTTCCCTTTTTTTTATTTATTTATTTTTTTTGTGGAAAATTTCAAGGTGAAGTTGCAATTTTACCGCGGATCCCAATGATTCCTTCAGATTCACCTACACCATTTAAACGTTTGCAACTTCATAGTCTCTTGGCATTTACTATGACTATTAATAATTCACAAGGTCAAACAATGAAGATTTGCGGCTTAAATTTAGAAACTCCATGCTATTGTCACGGCCAATTATATGTTGCATGTTTTAGAGTTGGAAAACCATCGAATTTATTTGTTTATACCACTCAAGAGTTAACCAAAAATATTGTACATCCAATGGCATTAGTTTATGTACAATTTAATAAATATACCTGTTATAAAATAGTTTTAGTATCAACTTTTTCACCTTTAATTAAAACAAGTTGAAGTTTTTATTCACACAGCCTCTACATTTAACTTTGCTCATAGTATACACATACTCACACGCTATCGATTGATCGAATTGTGATAACCGTATGTGTAATGACGTTAGATATTGCAATAACTTTTTAATACAAATTTTCATCAAAACGGTTCAGATTTTTTTTTTTTTTTTTTGTTAAAGCTTATTCATAAAAATTTGGAATTTTTGAATTTAAGATGTATGTACGGGACAACATCTGTCGGGTCCGCTAGTAATTTTTATCTTTATATATAAAAATCTTCTGTACGTGTGTATGTGACTAAACTCCTCCTAAACGGCTGGACCGATTTTGATGAAATTTTTGTGTGGGTTTAAGTGGATTTGAGAATGGGTTAGATTCCCAATTGGGTCCGATATACTAATTAGTAAAAAATATATTAATTAAAAACATTCAACTCAATATTCACCTGCATTGTTGTAACAACATCATTGTTATAAAAACAAGTAATATAAAAAAAATTAAGTCAGTTCCTACTTAGATCAACAAAGAAAAATTCTATTTTAGCTACTTTTTATTAAATAGTTACAATTAATATAAATATATGTATATATACATAGGAAGGAATCACAACATTAAGTGGAATTCATTTTTATTCATTATCATTAAAGTATCGCGCGCGTATTGTCATCCAAAACAATCATGTATATAAAATTTGAGTTCAACTCGATGCTTTAAAACGAGAGAAAAAAACATTTCCGTTTTTATACAAGTCGCCAAAAATGATGCCTAAACTAGCAAATGTTTTTGTCAGACTTGTGACTGTGATTAATGGTATGTAAGCTGACCTTAGTAAAAAAATCATTGCAAAATTGTGAAGTTTTGTGGTCACAATAGCTAATGATGTGAAGAGTGTCAATTTTATACATTTTCAAGAATGTGCACCTCACCATTTAACAAAGCATTAGAGAATTTTAAAATTTTTTCCCAGAACAGATATGACTTTCACCTTGTACCCATTTATCGTTAAGTTTCGGGACAATCTGTATAAGCATAAGAAAGAAATGCTTCAGAATTGCATATGTTATTATTACGAATTTTGTGTTAATAATTTGTATTTGGATGTGTAATGAATGCATTTATATCACTCTATGGTTTATTTATTGTAATATTCACAAGCAATGTTGTCCCTTATGTTATAATGGTGATTCGATCGGAACTTGACGAGATTTTGGCAATAGAGCAAAGTTGGTATCAATTTTGGTGACCAAGCTGGCTGGCAATTTGGTGACCATGGTGAGTTCGGAACCCTCTGGATTCCTCTATAAATTTGTGGAAAAATCCACTAATTTCACAATCTGTGAAGCAGGCAGATTTTCTCAAAGTTTCCGTCGGATCTATAAATAGAGCAATGCCCACTGAAACAAGTCAGTCTTGTTTCAACCAGCGATGAAAAAAATAGCTGTGACCATGTTTACCCATTAGCTCGGTTATGCTTGTGAATAATCTTTTACATGCATGTATTTTAAACACTGATAATTGTGTTTGAGCGCTGTTGAAGGTCTGAAGACCTTCCGAGATTTATATTGCAAATATTGTTGTTGAATCCTGTATTTAAAGGATTGAATTTCTGATAATAAAGTCTCATTGCTCTTAAAGAACTGTCTTGTACTTTGTGACTGATTTGCATAAAATCCTCGAATCCCAATCAACGTAACATTATGATGGCTCTTTAAATGAGTATATTTATGTAGTATTTGTTTAAAGTAACTAAGTTCTATTTTTACTAGAGCATTGTGTTTAAGTTTGCAGACTAGCTTTTTAATTGATAAGTAGATCTTCTAGGTGAAGTTTTCCTTTTTTACTGTTACAAAAAGTCAAAGCATCAAAAATGTTTAACTGAACAGCAGCAGAAATGAATGAAAATATTTCACAGATACTGATTCTGAAATGGACTCAGAGTGCAGTGATAGTGACAAATAATATATTCTGATAGTTCTGTTCATTACAAATCTGATTATGATGACATTTAAGACATTTGCATGCCATCAAAAGAAAATATCTCTCCAGGGTCATCCACAATAGAAAATTTAGTTTTCATTTGTTTACATTCCTGCAAATACCCTCCAAAATAATAAAGAATTTCTTTTGAGTGCAATAATTTTAAAGCAGGACTGTGTGTACACCCTTGTTTTCAAAATTTCCACATTAAAAAAGAAATTTAAGCAACATACTCAATTTTCAAATGTATAATGTTAAGTCATTAAATGGTAATCAAAAATGTATGAAAAATATATTTAAACAAAAAATAGCTTGTGTAAACAAAGTATATAAATACAAAATATATAAAGCATACACTGTCCATATAATCTATAGAGCATCATATACATTTAACAATGCATTCATTTTCAGTATTTTCATGGATTTCAGCTTAACTGAAAAAACTTCTGGCCTTAGCAGCGTGCACACCTTACTGCCTTTTATTCTTCCTCCCAAAAGGGTTTATGAAATATTCTTGAAATCCTTTAATTGTTCATAACATACGCTTGTTTGAGACAGACCAACACAGGCTAACAAAGAGCCACTTCATATCCAAAATTGCACTTCAGGTTTTACTAAATAAACATATACAGTATACTCAATGAATTATTTAGATACAATGCTGCATTAGCATCACTGAATTCTGAGAGATAAAATACAAGACAAAAAAATACTAGTCATGAAAGAAAAAAAAAGTACAATTTGATGAATATTTTACATATTCAGGTAACAGTTTGAAAGTTATATGTATTTAATACATAAAACAAAGAAAAAAATAATTGCAAATCATTAAAAAAGTTTCAACACTTATTTTGAAAATATTAACAAAACAATGAAACCAACCAGAACACATGTCACACACAAACATCTTTTTTTAAATTTACAAATTGGTACAAAGTGAAAAAAAATTAAAGCATCCATTAATAATTTAATGAAAAAAACACATATACACAGTAAGATGAATACTTTACACTGAATGAAATAAGTAATGATTGAAGTAAAAACAATGAATATAAGAAATCACAAATAATCGAACTGATGGATGATTTCTTTGAACATATCCAGTCCAAACTTGAAATCATGTGACATTTCCTTCTTTGTGTTTTAAGCAGTGAAGCCATATCCCTGCCAAGTCTTGACGAATGTTTTCCATCAATTCTGCAGTTCGATTTATCCTAAGACACAGTAAATTAAATCAAGTCATTTATCATAAATTAAAAGAGTAGATAAGTCAACATAATACATTAATCTTAAAAGCAAAGTAAATCTCAGCACCCTCATCAGATTGCTTATTGATGTTGCACTTTTAAAGTGGCACACAAACAATATTTGAGCTCTCTAGCCTGTCAATCTCCCCATTTCCATACAACATCAACTTGAAGACTTTGACCCTCAACAGATTCAACACACTTCCTTCAGAAAATTGCTGGCATTAATAAAAGCTACAACAATTTATTATCTCAAAATAAAAAAAAAACCCCACTTTTGTTTTATAAATTAGCAGACCAATTTTGCTGCAAATTTCACCTACCTGAACCTCAGCAATAGTAATAAATCTAAAAGCCACTGTATGTAGAGAATTAAAAATTGAAGTTACTACAATATACTAAATATAATTTAAACAAATGTAAAAATTACTCCTATATTTTAAGAAATCCTTTACGGAAGAAATTGAATTAACACTTTACTTCTTTAAAATTATGACTTTAAATTTTCTGATTAAATTTTTAAAATTATTTTTATAGAAAAATAATAAATATATCAAGGTAGGAGTAAATATAGCTCAGGAGATATTTAATCAAAATTGTCTTTTTATCTATTCAATATCATATATATGTACAGCAGTAAGTGTATGCAGTCTTTTATAGGAAAATATTATAGAACTTACAAAAATAAGGAAAGTGAGAAAAAATATACCTAATTAAATCAATAACAAAGTAATATAAAAATCAAGAATTTGATTTATAAACAAGCATAATTCAAAAGATACTTGTTAAAAAAGCTGGATTTTCTGCAGCAATTAAGAAATTAATTCAAATTTTAGTCATTTTAATTAATATAATGAAATATTTATCCAAAACAAAGGGGTAATGTGAAGAAAAATTAGTTGCTTTTCTTGGATTTTAATGTACAGTTATGACAACTGGGTGTCAATTTTTCTACATTGTTTTTAACCCCTTAATTCATTTATTAAGTACAAAAATTCCTTTCCCACCTTATCACATGTCAGTTATGTTCTGGACTAATTATATACAGGCAGTCACTGGCTGAGTGGTAATGTATTGTGCTTTCATGCCACAGGTCGACTCAGCCTTTCAACTCTTCAGTCGGTCGATAAATGAGTATCGAGCCTGCTTGGAAACTAAACACTGGGGTTTTTGCGTCAGCTTGGCCCTCTGACCAAAACATCTGCTCATGCACCTCAGTGTCCAAGGTTACAAAAACTGAGATGGGCACAGTAGGCCTTGGCCCTCCTGGGCTGTTGAGCAACTTTTAGTTTATTTACATGGGCAATGCATACTTTTGCGTAGATCAGGGTTGTGGATTTTATACTATCAGTTCCAAAGAACAAAATAGTGTTTCTAGAATGATGAAATTTATAATAGAAAAACAATCCTTAAAATGCAGCAAAATTTGCACAAAAAATTACAGAAGGTTCTCAATCTTTTCCAACACTCAGACACAATTATCAGTGTCTAAAAATATAAGTATGTAATGTTAAAGTTTATCCGCAAAAAACCGCTCGCAAGTGAACTCTTCAAAAGCTGAAGTATTACTGACTCAGTTTCGGAAGGTGAATGCTATTTATAGTTTGTGTGGCTACCTTTCAGCACTTTCTCGTAAAATCTGCTTACATCATAGATTTTGATGCTACAGATTTCTCCAGTAATGTCCAGAAGCATCCATCAGAGCATCTCGGATGCAGCTCTAAACCCTTTGGGTGAACTCGATTCTCTGGAGTAAGTAAATAAATATGATCGCCAAGTCACCAAAAATGATGCCAACTTGGCTGTATCACCAAGTTTCCATTGAAACATCCTATAATGTAAGGGATGGCGTTGCTTGCAAATATATTACAATTTTTATTATAAAATAACTAACAGAAAGTAATATAAACACATTATCCAGATATAAATTATTAACACAAGAAATTATTTAAGACAAAATTTGTAACAATATATACTCTTATTAAGATCCACTTCCAGTTTTTGTCAAACAAAATTACATGAAACACAGAAAAACTTTTAATGTTAGATATAAAGAGATAATTTTTTATAATCTTTTATTGAGATATATAAAAAAAGAAAATTTATTTACATGTAGAAAAGGATCCTAAGCTATTGCTGTTAAGCTATTTGTAAAATTCAAAATTTGTTTATATTTAGAAAAAATATAAATATAAATATTGCATGAAAAATAGAAAAATATAAATAGCATGTTTAACCCTCTAACCGGATAGCACGGAAAATTCCGTCAGTGTAAAGATGCTTCGAAAATGCACTGCACGGATTTTTCTGCCTTCAAGTAACGTTTTCAAAAGCGGATTAGCCACACTTTTCTGAAATCCTTTCCCCCTTTTAAAGGTTTAACATCTTGAAAGATAATTGGGGACAGTGGAAGCAACACAGCAGGACACTGAGGGGAAGTTTTATGGCTCCCAGGAAACCCTGTGTTTTGACCCTGGGGCAATCGTAAAAAATTGGGGGGGATTTCTTTAGACCTCAGGAAGTGTTTACTTGTTACCTCGTATTTTAAAAGTTTTGAAAAGTCCCAACGCATAAGTAAAATATGTTACAATTCCCTTTTGGTTTCATATTAATTTGAAACTGTAACAAGTTGGGGCGTGTCAGTGCAATCTGCTATTTTATATAGTTAGACAAATTATCTTTTTTAAGTATATTCTTTCGCTTCATTTTCCTTATTTTAATCAAAGCTTTCAGGTTTTTGAAACATGATTATTTTATTATAAGATACCAAAAAAATTAATAAAACACCAAACTCTTTAAAATTTGAAACCTTTTCAATTTTCCAACCACTAAAAATGAATAAATTTAAACTTCATCAAATCATTTGAAACATTTTCTTACACTTTGATAAAAATAATAACGAAAAAAAAAAAAAAAAAACTAATTAAGATTTATTAGTTTTTTTTTTTTTTTAGATTTCAAAGCCCAAGTGTTCAGGGAAGTTTAAGTACAGTGCCTAGTTACATATTGTTAAAATACACCGAATTATATTTGAATTTTAAGTGCTTGAACTTCAGTTTACATCAAAGACAACATGAATGAAGATTTTCACACATTTTTTTTATAACTTGAATGTTTGAATAAATGGTAATCAAAAATATACGGAAACATTTACAGTAGACATTTATGCATATAAATAAACATAAAAATCAATTTTAAATTCGAGCAATTCAAAAACATTCAATTATTGTTCAAAAATATCTATTTATACAAAATACCTCAACATTTATCTTTTTTAAAGGCTAACTGAATAAGTAATTAAAATCTGGATATTTTTTGAAATCTCGACCGTATAAAGCTAGAAATTTTATGTTAGAAATTCCATTTGAAATTTCGAAAAAAAAAAAAAATGCATCGCGCAGTTAAAAATTATTTACCATAAGTTTTAGCAATTGTTTGAGTATAATAAAAATTTCAAATTTTATTATATAGGTTCTTTGGTATCTTTTAATATTTTTCGAAGATTTCATACAATTCAGTTGAAAACTGCATGCTAAGAGCAAAAAATATACTAAAAAAAATTGATGAATATACAATTACAATAAATTCTTACATAGAAGCAAAACTGAGAAGCTAAAGCGTAGGAATGAAAAATTTTGAGTATATCTGAAGTAGTTTTCGAAATATTTATTTTAAAGTTCAGAAATTTTGTCTGTGTTATGTTATACTTAATATTAATTAAATGGTTAAAATAATATGTTAATATTAGTCATGTAATCGTTTGATGACACATTCATATACTAATAAAAATTATCATGGTCATTGATGCGAATGTCAAGAATTTTATGTAATTTTAAATTCAGACATTAAGATATTGATGTAGAAAATATAAAACGACCATCTAAAATACATGAAAAATGCAGTCTGCTATAAAATGATCTTGACAAACAGAATCCGGCATTTTCACTTACTATGGCAGAGCCGGCTTAGTCAGGGGCGATCTGGAAAAACAGAGAGAGAACCGCGGTTTTGATGGATGCCGCTCTAGCTTTTAAAGTTCCCAGGAAAAATTATATATATATAAATTACAAATGCAAAAATAAATCTTGTAATTTTCCATACATTTTTATAGCAACGAATTGTGGAATTGGCTTCCAATGCATTGTTGTGTTTGACAATATGTAAGGTAACCAACCCTACTTTAGATAGATTTGTACTACTTTTTCATAACCGTATTCCTTTTAAAATTAATTCATGCAGTCGAAATACACCTTTTGCACCCTTAAAAATTTATGTAAACTATAACAGTTAATTTTAATTTATGCAACTTGTGAAATGTTCATAATTAACCATTTCTGTCTAAACAGTTTACACGAAAAAAAAAGTTTGGACTCCCTCATTCATTAGGGATTTATATAAGATTCTAACATTAAATTTTATTTTTCACCGAATAGGATCGAGTGGTAGTGTATAGTGCTTCCACACCACAGGTCTGGGGTTCTATTAACGGGCTGCGCAAGGTCGACTCTGCCTTTCATCCCCGCTACATTGGGTCGATAAATGAGTACCAAGCTTGCTTCGGGTCTTAAACACTGAAGGTCTCTCTTCAGACAGACCACCAAATCGGGACATCTGTTCATGCACCTCAGCGTTCAATAGTCACGTGTATTATGATGGGCACAGTAGTTCCTGGCCCTCACGGATTGTTGTGCCACTGAGTTTGAGGATTACCTCACTTTGGGGATACCCCTTAGATAAACATGTATTTCCACTCATTTGCAATTAAACATTTTTCTTTCAATTATGTTTATTTCAGAAGGAAGTTTGATTTTTCAAATGTATTTGCTTAATAACATGTATATTTGTGTATTATATTAAAAATTTGATCAATCCAAAATTACATGTTTTTAGCTCCTCTAAAAGCTTTTAGGATTTTACAACTGATCTTACAATCCATATACGTTTTATAGGAGTATATTTAAAAATGATAAAGACATTTTTACGACTGTGTGAGCTTTTATGCCTTGTTTATAAATATAAAAAATTGCATTCAGCTACAGTTTTTAAAATGTACTGAAATAAGTGGAGGAATAGGATACTTACATATTATGAATATTTTTGACTGCAGTAAGATATATTTATATATATATTTCAGTTTCTTTACAATTTGAATAGAAGTTGTAAGCCATTTTGCGAATAGTTTGATATTGAGTATAAACCCATAGGCTGTTTAATATTGTAAAGTGTTTTACTTTGATACCAGCACACATTAAAATAAGGCTCATTTGCAGTTATATGATCAGCTTCAGTGACATTTAAATTTTCAAAAATAGTCTACACGTACGAAAACATTCTTTCACAACCGCACACCACATCTCTCTCTCTCATACTATATCTTCCCTACAGCAGGAAATATTTGTGTATACTGAAAAATTTAATACAGGATACATTTCCAAGTGTTAAATTTGTTTTTAAAATTTGGTATGAATACATTGTGGAACTGTCGGTTAACTTCACTGAACAAAATTGTTTTAAGTGTACTGTTTTGAAAGACAAAATTAATTAGGGAGAACTTTTCTCACAATAGAATTTGTAATGACTGAATTGTGTGAAAATGTAGTTATCGATGTGTGACATTTTTCCTTGTAATAAAAGAAACAGAAAGATAAAAAATTGAACTTGAGTAGAAAATGGTTAGAAGTACTGTCATGCGCATTTGAAGAAGCATATCCCCCATTAAAATTAAAAATTATTGACTGAATGTGTGTTATGTCCATAACAAATGCCGATGTAGAAAAGGAATTTTTATTTAATACAAGAAGTTCGAAAAGGAGAACACTAGGAAGGAAAATTTAAATTTTTTCCGAAAAATATTCAGTTAACATAAAAATATCTTTTATATGATTTTAATTAAAATAAATTTAAAGTATTGAAATCCTTTTTTATGCTATTTTAAATTAAAAATATAACTGAATAGAGAAAGATCGGTTTTATTTCATAAATATAATCATCGTATGTACCATTTATTGTGTTATTGTTTAAAAATGAGATAGGGCCTTTGCTCTTTTTACCTCATTACTTTTTTTAAAAAACAGGAAAGTGAGCGTGTTTTTTTACTCTCATATTCAAAAATGAATACAGGATGCTTTTTTCTGGTTCAAATCGCAATACCAAAAATATATATATATATTTTTTTAATTTTTAAAAAATGACAGAAAAATAAAATTTGTTTGAAGAAAATATAATTATTTTTCAACTTCTAACATACTATTTATTTCATTTTTTCCTTTTTTTTTTACCCTGCATTTTGTTTTAATTTTACTGTGAGGGAACATATAGGAGAAAGAAACACCGAATTCCACTACAGTTTCATACAAGATTGCCCAAGGGAACTCTACAGCTAGCTGTAAACGATTGATCTCTTGGTTCTTACTTGACAAAGTAACCGAACTAGGTCATAAAATTGTCCCCGTTCGACCTCCCAAGTTCTAAAAGGGGGAAAGGACAGAAGGCTGTTGCATTTTTAAAGCAATCTTCAAAATAAGAGTAAACGCTTTTGGAATAACTTTTCAGTAGGAAGGTATCCACTTAGAGGGTTAATATACATATGTTCTCCCTTTATATTTGGATAAGGGGAAAGATAAATCATCAAGGGAAAAAAACCAAATTTATACAACATAATAAAAACAAGACAAAAATGAGCAATGTTCAAAAAAGCACTCTGATTCTCACCTTTTTCCAGTTTGCGAATCATAAACTGTGATATTCTTTGCATATTTTGAGCTCCAAATCTCATAACCATCTTTGTACTCAGCAAACACTTTGCCATTAATTATCTGGAAGAAGAAAATAACTAAAATAGCTGCAGGAAATCATTGCATTGTGAATGCAAATGCCAGTTGAAACTTTAATAAAAAATGAAACATTTTGATGGCCTCTTTTCCAATGGTTTTATTTAAATAATAAAGATAAAAATATCGCTAACACAGCGCAAATGGGCCCTACAGCCTCCTTTCCTTCGTTTTTACATTCTGCCCAGGTAAATATAATATGGACTTAACAGTTCTAAGTGTTACTACTCTTGCCACACCATTCTTACCTGGATTTATTTCAATTACCTTACCTAAAGGCCAGATTGCTGGAAGAATATTATCCTCTTTACCAATTATAACTTCTTCAATTTTAGAAGAAATTAAGGAGATTTCCACTTAATTCTATTTTGAAAAGTACTTAAATAGTCAACTTTTTACTTTTTCTTAAAGTCCAATTTCATTTTTTGAACAATATCCCGACAGGAACATAGAGAAAGTTCATCATCATTGATATGCTAAGGGGAAGAGGTAATAACCTTACCTACAAGAAAATGAGAAGGAGTTAAAATATTTAGACTGTCTGGATCAAAGGTGTCCAACCCAAATGACCTTGCGGGCCACTTCAGAAAAACATTATAATCTCGCAGGCCGCACATAAAAATACGTACTTTTATATCAGATTTGAAACAAAAAACATAAGAGTGAAAATCTAAAATATAATGAATTATTATTATTGTTTTTATTATTTTTCATGTATACAGACATAGATAATATAATAATGTTTATATAATATAATAATGCAATGATCAAATAATGTTTAAAACATTACAGTTGCCATTTACTTGAAAATTACGGTGTTCCTTTTGAATTGATATTTTGTAACTCATTGTTGAAATTTGATTGTGCTGTCATTCACAAACGATTAAGTATGCATTGCCTTGGATATTTTTTTAAACTTTAAGAAACATCTCTGACTGCCTCTTGCTTTTTGGGCACTCCCAACAGAAAAGGGAGAGGAGAAATGAAAGTCTCATACACGAATCATGTACCATCCATAGAAAAGGATGTGCATAATGCAATTTGAAATTAATTAAAAAAGTAATTTTCTATTGTAAAATCAAATGTAACTGTTTGATAAAATATATATCTATTTTATTCTAAAGGACATTTCTATTATCAAAAAAGGATTTATTTTAAAACAAGAACAGGTAAATACACATTGTAGATATATATATAAATTTACCCTCAAATAAATTTCAAAATGAAAAAATTTTAAAAACCCCGAACTGCAGACTGTCACACACTTCTTAGCATAGATGCAATGAAGTTATTGGTAAGATTTGGGGAATTGCTGTTCCACTCTTCAAGGAATACAATCTTCCCACCCCAGATAATAAGCAAAGATTGTGAACTGATTGAGTGCGTCATCCAAATGAGTCCTACACATGCTGGATAAGATTTAGGTCAAAAGAACATGCTGGCCACTCCATATGCTGTATTGTTCCAACTTCAAGACAGTTCTACATGACGAGATGAATGAATTCTGGTATTATCCTGCATTAAAAGAAAGGAATCATCAATGGTTGTGGAGTAAGGTACAACATGGGGTCTCTTAAGATCTCGTTTGAGCTGTCAAAGTACCATTCCATATGATCAGTACGTCCACCTATGCTGATATTAGAAAATACCATCAAAACAGTCTGTAATGTGATCTTTCCTGAATGAAAATTGGATTATTTCAAGTGCCATACCAAAACACATCTGGTGGCACACTCTAAACCAGAGGTTCCCAAACTTTTTCGTCTCATAGACCCCTTGCTATGTTTTTCTGTTTTGAGAAGGCCCCTGCTTACCAAAAATTGGATTTTTGCAAATTTATCAACTTAAGTGTATTTTAGCAGCTGGTACTACTACTTATTTTAAAAAAATTAAATTTCTAACTGTTGGGAAGTATAGCATTTAAAACTTAAGTAGTACATGTTAACGAATTAAATTAATACATAAAATAACTGAACAACAAACAAATGCTTTTAAGGAGAGGGAGGAATCTGGTGCTTCAATAACAAATTCTTGACAATTAATATCAATCTAGTAAGGTTTAACCCAAAATCTTCTTTGTTAGTAAGTGTCCAGCTTTTTTTTTTTTTGAAAGAGACTGGAAAACTCACTGAAACTCCCTCTCACTAGTAACAGCAATTGAACACTTTCTCACAATATTCCATAATTCCTCTACACTATTAAAATTCGAACCTAAAAAAACAAATGTATCTATCAATCTATGCTGAATGTGTCTATCTTTTCATAGACCGCACCATGCAGAAACTCGATGAAAGTACCAAAAGATGGGGAATGATCCAAGGAATCTGTTTTGACCATTTATATTTCGATATTGCAATTAGTTAAAAAGATATTAATTAAAAACCTTAAAATGCACAATTGTTTTACTCCTGCATGTTGTTTTTTCTGCCAACCGGAACGAATAACCTGGAGGTGAGAATTTTTTTTATCCCCAACGTTTTTAAAACACAATCTAATTTTTTCCCAAGAGACTCAGACCAACAATAATTACAAAATTGGAAAGATCATTTTTTTCGCCACGATACGGTATAATTTTTTTTACAAAATAATGATATTTTCTAAAATGAGTCAAAATTGATATGTTTTTATGAAAATGATTTCTAAATTTCTCAGTTTGAATTTTCTTTCTTCATTTAAAAAAACGATATTTTAAAAAATATTCAAAATTTTAATTAAATATTTAATAGATTAGTTATTTATAAAAATAATCTTACGAAACTTTTTCCATGTGTAGAACAATATTATCCATAACTCACTCCAAGACTGAAAAAATTGCTTAAAAATTAGGGTTTTTAAATATTTTTTTTGTTTCTTACCCTTTTTCCGAGAGTTAATTACACACGATGTACTATTTTTTTTTCATATTTGTTTAAAAATTATTGTAGTTTGCAATCAATGAGAAGTTTGAAGGCATTAACTTAAAAATGAAGCCCTCAAAAATAAAATTAAAATTTTAACAAAGAACGCAATTTTACAATAGCCAAGGATTTGGCGGTGCAAACCTGTTTTGTGCCAAATGAATATCTTTTCCCCTGTGCATTCTATGTTTGATGAAAGGTTACACTAGAAAAGAAGATTCCTATAAATAATGAAAATCACCAGATTTCTCAAACTTGAATATATTTCTTTCATTTTAAAGGGCTTTTCATTCCTATTTCCATGAAGTTTGTGGACTGTTCAGCATATCGCTTGATTTCTACCGATTTAACACAGGTTCAAAACAACATCATCACTTAATTTTTATGATTTTTTAAAAAATACTCAAAATTTTATTTGACATTAAATAACTTTGCAAGCAAATTTGTAAATTGTAAAGATAATTTAGTTCGACACAATACAGTATGTTTTATTTATTTATTTTTGTTTTTACAAAACAACGATATTTTGCATACATTATGATTTTTTCTAAAATGAATCAATATCGATGAGTTTAAATGAAAATAATTTTTAAAAACTCATACTTTGATCCTTTAGAATTAATGATTTAAAAAACAAAATGCCAAAAACTTTTTTTTACGAATTTATTAAGAAAATAATCATTCTTTAAATATTTAATAACTTTTTATCAAATTCAAATTTTTAATAACTTCTTCATTTATAAAAATAATTGTATGAAACTTCTTCCTGAGCATCAAACATTTTGAAAAATGCTCACAATTTTAATTCAACATTTAATATAGTTGTGAAATTTTGTAATTATACAAAATTTCTACTTTTTAGTCTTTTTTCAACATACAACTATTTTTAAAAAGATATATTTTCGTTTCCGTGGGCTAAAAAGTTGCAAAGTGAGTGAGTGAATATTAAAGTCACACTATTCATCTACTCGAGAGATTTTGGCAACGGACTTCAAAATTTTGAACCATGGTCAAGTGACGACTGAGCTGGCACCCATCTCTCCTAACTATCACACCACACCAATGCTAGGACGCTTGAGCATTTAAAAAAATGCTCAAAATTTTAATTAAACATTTAATGTAGTTGTGGAATTTTATAATTATGAAAATTTCTACTTTTTTATCTTCTATTAACGCACAAGTATTTTTAAAAAAGGTACATTTTGGTTACCAGGGGCTAAAAAATTGCAAAGTGAGTGCGTGAATATTAAAATCGCACTGTTCACCCACTGGAGAGCTTTTGGTGACAGACTTCAAAAATTTGAATCATGCTCATGTGACAAGAATGAGACTTGATCTGGCACCCATCTCTCCTAACTACCATACCACACCAATGCAAGGACGTTTAAGCTCTTGACAGATTCAACGTGCATCGCTCCTCTCAACAGTAGGTCTTCAGCAGTAGCCAAAATTTTAAAAAGGCAACAATAACTAATTGTGGGAAGAGAGAGAATTTTGTAATGACGTTAATATAGCAGTCACACACAGACCAGGAAGGGCTGATAGCGAGAGGGGAAGGGGAATTTCCATGACAATATGTTATGCATCCAAAAATGTTCATGCAATGCTGGGGGAAAGAAACTTGTGAAACAAAGAAAATAAGCGAAAAAATTTTCAAACAGGAAAGTTTAAGTTATACACTTAGTAAAAACCGAGCAATGCCAGGCTAAGTGGAGGGGGGGGGGAAACAAAGTAATTTCGAAAAAGAATATTGGAAGAGCTGATTTTGTGAAGGGAAGGGAAAATTTATAAAAGTAGAGAAAGCCTGCGCAACGCCAGGCCATGCAGCTAGTGACAAATAACAGGTATGTCTTTTTTAAGACAAAATTGCTGACATCCAATTCCTAAACGTTATTTTAAGATCTTTATTAGGGCCTATTCTGATCAGTTCCTAATGTAACATGACTTTTTTTTTTCAATGTCCCTATATGAATTCCCTCATTGTCTACTGTTGTATTACTATAAAAAAAACAATCTCAAATCTAGTTTCAAAATCTGAGTAAAAAGCATTAAGATGTTGAGCATAGGCTAAAATGTCTTGACAAAATATCTGTGACAAATTGAGAAAATTTGAGACATCAAATATTGTACCTCTTTAGCTTAATTCAGGAAAGAAATGCTGAAATGGTCCTTGTTTTAATAAACTTATGCTGTCACCTAGTAACCACAAATTCACCTCACTAAATTTAGTAAATAAATCAGTTAAATTGGTAAAATCTGGCTTCCCCAAGATCAAATTTTTTTTAAAGATTTAAGTCACAATCTGATTTAATGAGAGCCACTATCATAGCCCCTCCCCCTCATTTACACCTCATGGAACCCTAAATTATTTTTTCACTAAATTATTTAGACCCTTGCAGGTCTATAAAGACCCCTTTGGGAATCAATGCTCTAAACTGAATCCGGATGTTCGTAAACAGCACTTGACTTCAATCACTTTGTATCTAATCTCGATGTTCAGCAGCCCCTTTTCTTCAGGTCTATGTACACACTGTCAACAAACACACTATTGGTCACATGCATACAGACCACGAGCATAAAGCCTATTTTGGATTGTTTGATTTGAGATCCATTGCCCAGTGGCCAAAAGAAACCGTTTTTGAATCTGCATTGCTTTGGCTGTTCTGTGTCGACAAGCTGTTTACAAAAACTATCATTCATTAATTGCAATGGTAATGCAAGGGTGACCTTGTCTTGACCAACATCGAACATGCCCTGTTTTTTACAATCAATTCCACAGCCTTACAATGACACTTATCCCCCTCCAACAACATCCACTACAGTTCTTTGTGTCTCCTGATAATACACTAAGCTATAGATTCTGGTAGATCCTTTGTTGTGACACTTTCCAGTCCTCTTTTCTCAAATTAATGGTCAAAAGATTGAATTTCACGATTTGACAACAAAAAACAAGCTTTTATGAAATCATAATTTTTGCACTTATTCCTTTTTTCTAGTTTTTGACCCCAAGTACTTTGATTTGCATATAAAGTTTTCTTCTTTTGTTTTCTGCAACACTTTAGACTATGAATGTTTTGTTTTACGTTAGTTGTGTCAGAAGAAATATTTACATAATTTCATTAAATCCATACGCTCCCCTAATTTTTTTTTAGCAGTGTAGTTCCTCATTGAATAAAAATTATTTTTTTCATGGATAACTCCTCCATTTCCTAAAACTTTTGGAGAAGCAAATCAGTATTTAATTTGTTCTCAATGCTCAAAAAATGAAAATGTGTTACTTATTTTTAATACTAAGCTATCCTGCTACAACCCATCCAAACAGTTTTTTGAGCCATGAATTTATTTTTACAACCAACTATTTTTCCATTGCCAGGAATTTCAAAAAAACAATCAGATGCTAAAATAATATCACACTCTTTAGGATACATAAAATATTCTTCTGATAGAGGAATTGATTTTAAATATTCCAAATTCTTTTTATCTAAAAATCATGACAGTATTACTAAAATGACTTTATTTAAATTAATAGCATTCACCTCAATATGTTCATTCGAAAATTGCGATCTGATAACCAGATCAACACAGCCTTTAGTTTGATCTCAGTAACCCCTGCAATCTCACATAGAGAAATTTTACTATGTTTTCTCTTTAAACCTAACATATTTACAACTCTTTCACAGAAAACAACACTCAGTCCCGGAATCTAATAATGTTTTGCAGATAAATGATTCATTACCATTATTGTTACAATATATTTTTGTACAGAGTGTTTTTTTTCCAGGTATAGAAGTTTAAAAAAAAAAAGTTGGCATTACTTTCCAAGATGGCGACCAATTTAACAGCTGTCAAGTGATTTATCCTCAGTTTGGTTTGGCAATTCATCACGAATAGACTCACGCCTGAACAACGCTTTCAAATTGTGCAATTTTATTTCGAAAATAATGGTCGATTTTCCTAAGCGAATTTTGTTTAGCCATGAAGCGCACTTCTGGTTGAATGGCTACGTCAACAAATAAAACTGCCGCATTTGGAGTGAAGCTAATCCACAAGTGTATGTCGAAACACCGTTACATCCAGAAAAACTGACTGTTTGGTGCGCTTTATGGGCAGGTGGAATCCTTCTTCAAAAATGATGAAGGCCACAACGTTACAGTCAATGGTGATCGGTATAGAGCCATGATTACTAACTTTTTCATTCCTGAATTGAACAATCATGATGTCTAGGAGCTGTGGTTCCAACAAGACGGCGCAACATGTCACACAGCTTGTGCCACAATCGATTTATTGAAAGACACGTTTGGTGACCGCCTAATTTCACGTTTTGGACCTGTGAATTGGCCTCCAAGATCTTGTGATTTAACACCCCTAGACTATTTTCTGTGGGGCTATGTAAAGTGATTGGTCTAGGCGGATAAGCCACAAACGCTTGACCATTTGGAAGACAACATTCGCCGTGTTATTGCCGATATACGGCCACAAATGTTGGAAAAAGTCATCGAAAATTGGACGTCCAGATTGGACTACATTCGAGCCAGCCGTGGCAGTCCTATGCCAGAAATCATATTTAAAGTGTAATGCCACAAGATTATCTTTCGAATAAAAAAAAAATCATGTCAATCAAATAATACATCGTTGTTTTATTGCAATTTAAAGTTCTATACCTCTAAAAAAAACACCCTTTATTTGCTCTGGGGAGAAAGGAAAGACTTAATTCACTGTTCAACGAAGCCCCAGATTACATCTGATACGTAGCAAAATAATGAAATCAAAGATAATTCAATTTAATTCTATGCACTTAAATACATTAGTCCCCATAAAAATTAATATACGAATTATTATCAGAAATATTGTTCAAAGTAATTTATCTGATCTCGTCGGGGGTGCTTCCACTATATGACGATGATTCCTTCTCCTTTGGTTTTATTCAAACAATAAAGATAAAAATATCGATAACACAGAGAAAATGGTGCATACAGCCTCCTTTTTTACGTTGTTTTTATATTTCGCCTGGGCAAACATGATACACACATAATTTGAATAGCGCCATCTAGGGACATACATGAACATTAATACATTTATATACCATGACTAATAAATCAATATTTAGAGCTTGTTTTCACAGAATAAAAAACACTTTGATATCTATTAAATTTTTTTAAAAAGAATAAAAGCATGTGTTTTCTCTACATCCCTTACCACTACCAAAGGAAATTTTCCCATACCTTAGGTTCACTTTTCAGCCTGGGTAAAATATCATTCATATCTCGCACCAAAGCTTTTGACTGCAAGTTAAAAAGTTCATCCTTTTTGCTTATATTTTCACACAATGCATTCTTATTATCTTGCAGTTTGGTGGAAGCTCTACTACATGGTTTTAACTAAAAAAGAGCACGAATCAAGAGTTATAAGTCAAATGGAAATGAATTCATATTTTTAAATATTTCAAATATTTATATTAAGCTTCATATAATAAATAAAAGTAGATATACTTTCAACTACATATATATAAATTAAAGTACAAACATTATTAGAAAAAAATATTGCTGTAAAGCTTTATAACATTTCAATAATTTCACCTAGTTGACTTTTTCATACAGGCGATTCCCCCGATGCATACTTTTTCGTATAATTCCCTATTAAAACACAGATTTTTTTTAATATGTACATTAATAAGATTTTAAAGGACAACAATTACAACAAGGTTTTCATATATATTTTAACTACTTTTTAACCTTCATAATAGAATATGATTCTAATGGAAAGAGCACAGTTCATTTATGAGATTTAATGGGAGGGGAATGTATGTTTAATTCTTCATTAAAAAAACATGTTACAATGAATATATAAAGAAAAAACTCCATACCAATCAAAAGAAATACTATTTGTTTTAAATTTAATTTGCTTTGTTAATTTAAATGTAAAAAACCTTTCCTATACAGCATCCTATTTTTGTATATTTTAAGTACTAATTTAGCACAAACATTAAGGATCACACCTGTATTTTGTTTTCATAACTAGTCAAAAGATTTTTAAAACAAAAAAAAAATTAGATTAGAAACAATATGAGATACAAAAGGTTAATCTTAAAGGTAATTCTTAAAAAAAAATTTCTTCCACATTTTAATTACATTTAAAATTAATTTAGTTTTGAACAATAACAAAAAGTCTTTACCGACTCCCCAACTCTGTTAAGTGGAGAAAAACCTGAAGTCATAGGTGAAAGATTTTCTTTTCCAGTTATTTTTGTAGAATTGATTAAATCTGCCTTTACTCTGAAAAAAAGAATTAATAGAAACAAATATTAAAGATGTATATTTTTTAACACACAAATAATATGTATTTGAAATTCAATAAACAAAAACATATTTAAATTTAATCCTTAATTTTTTTTCCATGCCTGGAGGGAAAGAATAAAAAAAACTTAATTAATTTTTCAAAAGTAAAAGATATTTGAAATAAAAATGAATTTTCCAAACATGTTTTTATTTTATGAACTAATATTTTTTACACAATAAATAATTTTACATACTCGCCACATATCAGTGGATAGACTGATTCTCCAACTATATTTAGTGAGTCAAGATGATTCACTATTCTTTCACAATTATCTTTCATCTAAAAAAATTTAATAATTTCAGGAAACAAGTTAATAAACATAGGAATAACTACATTAACTGAATATGAAAATAAATACAAATACTGTCACAGAGAATGTCAGTCTAAAAAAGAACTTACAATTTGAAATTCTTCCCACATAGGCTTTAAATCTTTATCCACACATTCTACATTTGACACAACACAATTCTTTCCACGTTTATCAATTACTGAGATCTTTTTTCCTTCTTTTTTAACACTTCCACCTCAAAGAAAAACATAATTTTTTAACACATAAAACTTTCTTCAGAATTTATTTATATGATATCTAATTATTAATAAATAAATAAAACCAGTGGATTTAAGGATATTGCTAGTGTTTTTCAAAAGAATTTCCATGATTTAAAAGTTTATTTTATTCTAAAAATAACTGATACAAAAAAAATTACTTTTATTTAATTGCATTAATAGAGAACAATAAATTGTATTTCAAATTCTGAGTTAGAAGATGCCTACTTCATTCAGAAATATTGTCATTTGCAGATTTTATACTATGCACACAATGTTAATTTTAAAAAATCAATTAACATTTTAAAAATATTAGCTTTAACCATACACTGACTTCCATTTTTTTTTTTATGATACAAGATAACATGAGTAGAAAACACAAGACCATCCAGGCTAGAATACCCAAGACTTAATGAAATCTACAAGCAGCAACAGGTCTTACTCAAATGTTTTTGGAAAAAAATGATCGAAAGAATATTTTCAACTACAATCCTTCCATCAATTTCGAAACAAGGACAGTACCATTAACATCCGAGTTGGAGATATTGTGCTTCTGCAAGAAGACATCTGACCACGGGACATGTGGAAAAAGCTGGAGTGATGAACCTACATCAGGGATCCGACGGGAAGATAAGATCCTGCAAGCTAAGGGTTGATGGGAGAAATGTAACCTGCCCTGTACAACTGGTCATCCCTCTCGAGATTGACCAGGGTGGGGAGGATTTTGGGAATGAGATTACATATAAAGTTTAACTGCCCCCTTTTGGCAATTGTAGTTTCAAAACCTCTGTCAATAAAAGGATGATTTTAAGAATTCAGTTCTCCCACATCAGAAGTTTAGAATTCAGTCTTGTTCAATTCAGTCTAATTCAATGCTTGCAAACTAGAATAGTTACTAACAATTTGCAAACGCATCACTTTTCTATTGAATTGCATGTTCATTGTACTGATTGCAATAACCTTTTTCTGCAATTTCATGGCTATCTGCTTAAAATACATATTGCTGGTTAAGTTTTGCACACTAGTGTACTAAGAGATCATCTGCAGAGTTTAGACGACGAGGTCACAGGAAAATTTCAAGATTGTAAGAAAATTGAGCCTAAATTCAATTTGTTCTGTTATCCCATTGTTGCATAAATTGATAAAACACCTGAGGAGATACAGCTTGAACTTACTGACTAGCAGTCAGATCACAGTGTTTAATGCTATGACATTGATATTAACAAATCTTTGTTGGTTAAAAAATTTTCATATATGAAGAAATTCGCTGGGGAATTGTTCTTTACTCTTTAGTTGACATATATTTGTGAACAAAGTTTTTCTTGCATGAACAGGAGCAAATATAGATGCAAGTACAACAATAAGACAAACTTGCAGGCTGTCATGAAAATTTAGACATGCAATCTCACTTCCGATTTTTAAAAAAAATTGTAGAAAAGTTTAATAGGGTACATTTGTCTCAATAAAACCGATATTATGCAATTAGCACATCAAATAAATTGAATAAAACTGCTGCTATTTAATTTTAAAAAAATTATAATGAATGCAGTCATGTTAAAAATATGTGGACCTCAGTATCCTCTGCTCTCACAATGTGGCCTGAGAGCCAAAACAAGCTGCTTTTAGGCTGATTTCACAGTCAATTTTATTTTTAAGTTACGCTACAACTGTTTTCCCACAAATTTTTACACTCTAAATAATAGCTTTGTCATAAATTAAAACAATAGCACTTTTTATGACACTAAGCAAAGATCACGAAATAATTATTTTTTATTCTTCAATATTAGACATATAATTCTGCCTGAAGTTAAACTAATACGCCATTCCTCCATTCGATTAGAATGTGTTCTAATAAAAAATCTCTCTTTTCTTTCTCAAGCAAAAGGCTTCCTTACTACAATCATTCAAGTTTTTAATTTAATTTCCTCTTAAATAATTTTAATCAATTATGTTAATTTTACATAATACTTACGACAAAGAAGTGCATATCTTTTTCAGACACAGAAATTCTTAAATTTATATTCTTTATTTGTTAGTATCCCCCAAAATATTCACAAAGAATACAAAAACTACATCCTTTATCTAAATAATGAATTCTCAAAGCTAGGGTATTATATTTTTAACAGAGCAGTATAGTAAAATTTTTTTCTTTCTTTTCATCACAATCTTACTTCAGCTTAAGAAAAAATGCAATAGCAAACAGAAAAAGATCCATATTTAAAGATAAGAGAGCATTTTACAGAAAATTATTAGCTGTATGTACCATCATAAAAATCCATTTTAAAGTCAGGATCTGGTGCATTCTCCATCATGGTACATTTAGCATTTTTTCCGAAAAAAGTGACTTTAGGAGTACGAGCACGTAGCACATCCACGAACACCTTGGCCATGATGTACATCTTCCAGTGACTTTTTGGAAACGTCTTGTAGCTGTAAAACTTGACCTCTTTTGGATTGTATGGGAAAGGAGGTGGAGAATCTTCCAAGCGAGTGTTTTTCAGCTTGAACATTTTTATCTAAATGAGAAAAAATCGTATAATGACTCATAAATACTCCTAAAAACATGAATATAGTATAAAAGGATACAAGTTTGTTTGAACTTACAATAGAAATCTACACCTTAGCAATCCAATTAAAATTTTACATCTGTGATCAGTAAGTGGGGTGAAGGATCACAGAAAAGATCTCCTTTAACCCATTTTGTCCTATTTAGAGGACAGCTGAAAAATATTAAGTGGATATCATTATTTGTATGATAGTTGGAACAGGTTGGGATATGTATTAGCTTCTTCCAGCGTGAATTTCATGTGTCTCACCCCCACTTCTTTCCTCTGGAAATTTTGCTTATTCATCACATTTATGGGCACAGTTTGTATCACTTCTTTGGGGTTGCAGAATTCTTTTTCAGTTTTTTTTTTGACACTTGGCTGGACATTTATTATGTGATAGTAATCTTTCATTGGATAAAAAAGACTACACTGTACTACAGCTGTCAGGAGAAAGCTCACCATTTTGGTGTAGGTGTCATTGTGAATAAAAGATTGAGAAATATTGTCATTGACTTTCAGGCCATAAGCATGAGACTGTGTAAAATCCGACTGAGAGGAAGACATTACAATACCACCTTAAACTGTGCCCACGCACCCACTGATGATAAAGAACGAAACAGAGAAGGATCTTTTCTATGACTTACTCAGTTATAATTCATGTCCTGCTCAAGATATGAAACTTGTTATCGGAGACTTTAATGCTAAAATCGGGAGAGAACTTTTTATTAGCTCCAATGCTGGCCTTCATAGCCTACACAAAGAAACCACTGAAAACAGACAGAGACTTTGGGATTTTGCTGTATCAGAAAACCTATTCATCATTAGTACAGCTTTCCCACATAAGGAAACACACAAATACACATGGATATCCCCTGATGATCAAACCCACAACCAGATTGACCATGTACTTATAGATAGGAGACATTGGAACAACATTATGGATGTAAGAAGCTACAGAAGTGCAAATTTTGACACCGACCACATACTCGTCAGGTCTAAAGTCAGATTTAGATTGTGCAAGAATTTTTTCCGAATGAGGGAGAACGGCAACTATAAACCTGATACCTCTAAGCTAATGGAGAAGAATATTTTCAAAGAATATAAATTAAAGCTATCAGCGGGAATCATATCAGAACTGGATTCATCAGGCAATGATTTCAATTGGAAATCTGTAAAGGAAATAATCTTGAAATCTGCAAATGAGACTGTGCCTGGTCTAGAACGTCGTGCCAGAAATGAATGGTATGATGAGGACTGCAGAAAAGCGATAGAAATGAAGAATAAAGCATATTTACAGTTGTTGCAAAAGCACTGCACAAGAACTCATGAAGAGAAATATAGGGAACTGAAAAAAGCAGAGAAAAAACTACTCACAAGAAAAAAGATATCTTTTTCGAGAATTCATTAAAGAACCTGGAAATCTACAACAGCCAAAATGAGTGCCGAAAGTTTTATAAATCAATTAATAGAATGAGAAGTGAGTTCAAGCCAAGAACTATAACTTGTAGAAATAAGAGGGGAGAACTCGTTAGTGAACCACATGAAGTAACTAAAGTGTGGAAAGACTACTTTCAAGATCTGCTTGAGGGGAGAGATGAACCTATTGTCCTCCAGAATGTCCATACTGAACAGGACATCATAGCAAATGAGGAAACCCACCACCTTCCATCACCAAAGTAACCCTTGCTATTAAAAAATTAAAAAATAATAGATCAACAGGTCCTGATAGCATTCCATCCGAGCTTTTAAAGGTTGATGAACCAGAACTTGTTAATGCCTTGCATAAAATTATGGTTAATATATGGGAGACTGAGAAAATTCCCATTGAATGGGAAGAAGGCTCTGTCTGCCCCATTTTTAAAAAAGGAGACCGACTTGAATGTCGTAACTATAGGGGAATTACTCTTCTTAACACGGCATATAAAATATTCTCCAACTTGCTGTTTGCAAGACTTAAGCCTTATACTGACAAAGTAATCTGAAACTACCAATGTGGTTTTAGACCACAGAGATCTACCATAGACCAGATTCATACGTTGAGACAAATCTTGGAGAAAACTAAGGAGTATAACATCAAAACATTTAATTTATTTGTCGACTTCAAAGCTGCTTATGACAGCATAAATAGAGATAAGATGATTGAAGCAATGACTGAGTTTAAAATACCCAAAAAACTTGTCAATCTCACAAAAGCTACTTTAAAAAATGTACGCTGCAGGATTAAAATACAAAAATATCTGTCTGAGCCCTTCACTACAGAAAGAAGCCTGCGCCAGGGAGACTCGCTTGCCTGCTTGCTCTTCAATCTGGTATTGGAGAAATGTATCTGAGACAGTGGCTTGGACTAAAGCGGCACCCTGTGGAATAGGTCACTACAATTACTGGCTTACGCAGACGACATTGACATAATTGGAAGATCTGAAAAAGCAGTGAAAGAGGCTTTTCAAGCCCTTGAAATCTCAGCCACAAACATGTGGGCCTCACTATCAATGAGGATAAGACAAAGTTCATGGAAACACTGCCCTCTTCTGTAAACAACACCTCCTTTTTGTGTAAACGGTCATTCTTTTGAAAGGGTTAGTGAGTTCAAATACCTTGGAACCATTATTAATGACCAAAATAAGCTGAAAGCTGAAATAAAAAACCATATAAAATCGGCTAACAAATGTTTTTTTGGACTAAGGAAGCAATTAAGATCGAAATTTATCAGAGGAAAAACAAAGTTAAGATTATACAAGACATTAATTTTGCCTGTGTTGCTGTATGCTAGCGAAACCTGGACGCTGAATTTGGAGAATATACGAGCTCTGGAAACCTTTGAAAGAAAAACACTGAGAACTATATTTGGGCCTGTTAAAGATCAAGGATGTTGGCATACTAGATATAATTTTGAGCTATACAGGCTTTACAAAGAACCTCAAGTTACTCAACTCATCCAAAGTAACAGATTGAGATGGCTCTTCACATCTGGAGAAGCACTGAAAACAACCAGACCAGAGCTTACACATTTAAGAATCCTATGGGACCTCGAACAAGAGGAAGACCACCAACAAGGTGGATAGATGATGTTGAAAATGACTTAAAAACTCTAAATATTAAAAACTGGCAGAGAGTTGCTGTGTATCGTTGGAATTGGAAGAAGCGAGCTGTGGAGGCAGCCAAGACCTGTAACAGGTTGTTACGCTTATAAAGAAGAAGAATCTTTCATTATGATTCCATTAGTTATTGAAGCGATATTGTTCTCAGGTAAGTTTTTGAAAATCATTTTTTAACTGTCCCCTAAATAGGACAGTGTGAAGATACGCAAGCAACTGACATGTTCTTTCTCTCTTTATAACGAAAAGTAACAAAAATAATAATAATTTCACTTCTACTGTTTTTCCCCTACTTGGTTATGTCAATGAAAAAGTTTCTGAAGTTAGAGGAAGCATTAGAATTATTAAATAGTTTAGAATCAGATGAGAGCAATATTGAAATTGCTGTGTTACCAGATGCCAGTGAACTAACTGACGAAGATGAAGGGGATGAGAATGAAATAAATACTGGTGTGATTAGTGTAAAAGATGTCCCTGGGTCTTTGGAGGTTAGAAGTGGAGATAGTTTCTAGGCTGAACCGTCCACAAGCTCTAGTGTTTCGACATCAAAGAGCAGAAAAAAAGCTAAAAGGTATCAGTTATTTTGGATAATGAATAAATCACTGCATTATCAAAATGGAAAACACAGGCTGACTCAACTACAAGTAACTTGTTCAAGCAAATGAAAACTACATTGAAAGATAAAACTCCATCAGAGCGTTTTGAGCAGTTTTATTCCAGCAAAGTTTACAATCTCATCGTAAAAGGAACTATGCCATATGCAGCAGATGTAATAAACACTTGACCACTGCTGACGAAATACGTGTTTTTATAGGAATTTTACTTCTAACTGGTTATCATTCAAATACCTATTATTGGCCAGATGTTAAGACCTTGGCCTGTTGAAAAATGGTTGGCTGGATTACATTCCATTAAAATTCGTGGGAACAAGTGGTACTGGATAAGGCTATAGTAAATGCCTGGATAATTCACAAAATTATCAACAAAGATGAAATCAAAGAAGTTCAGAAGAGCTGTAACAACAGTTGACCTAAAAAAACTGTGATAAGAACTAAAGGTAGACCTAGGATCTTGTCTGTACCTTCTAGTGCAAAATAAGATATCCGTAAAGATAGTGTTGGTCATTTTTTTATTAAAGCAAGAAAAACAACGTCATTGTCAGAGAGGTTCGCAAAGAAAAACCAAAAACATACTGTGGCAAATGTGACAAAACGCTTTATCAGGCTTGCTTTGGACCTTTCCACCAAAATTAGAGTGAAATTTAACTGAAAAGTTAAACATTTTGTACTCCAAAATAGCTTAGCATCATTGAAGAGAATATTAAAACCTGTGCATGCAAATTTTATCCCTTTTATCCCAGTGTCCTATTTAGAGGACGGGTCAGATTTCTTATATAAAATATATAAATTTTTCAGATTTTGTTGTATTTAGTTTGTTTTTTGGTGTAATTAACTTCAGAAAATATAGTTCTACTCAAATTTGAATAAAATAAATAAATTGGGATAAAACGGGTTAAAGTACTTTTCCCCTGATCTAATGCTTTTCTGATGACACACATATAAATGTCGGAAACTTTTGGAAAAGCCCTGCTTATGTACTGATTTATATTTCTGGTAATGATAGCTTAAGTGTCCAAAATGTTGACAAAATTCATAAAAGGTCAAAAAATTAATGGAAATTTTTATTGTTGATTTCACAAGTGCCTCTTGGTTTTTATTTGTAGCATGAGGCCAAATTTGAAACTGCAGCATTTACCAACGCACCCAGGCTCCATAAACATGAAATTTAAATGTACGGAAAAAGGATTTTTGCAAATATTTCTAAAAGTTAACAAACATTCTTAGAAACACATATCAAGTGGAGAGTTCTTCAAAAGATAATAAGAAGGTTTTCTTTTCTTTTTTCTTTTTTTTTTGCAAATATTTAATACTATAGCATTTCTGGTAATTCAATCTACAAATTGGTTAGCAACTTTTAAATATGTCAAAATTTAAAAAAAGAGAGAGCTCAATAATGAATAGTATTAAATTTATACTAATTAAAAATGAAATCTGAATGAAATTAATAGAGATATATAAAACTCACTTTGGACTAGTCATTTCACTTTCCATAATGGAGCATGAGAAAAAAAGAAATTAAAAAAGTTTTCAAAATAATTGTAACTTCAAAACAAAAGTAACAATAGTTTAATGCAGACCATACTGAATTTATCTAAATTTTAAGAGATATTCATAAAAATATATATAGATATTACATAATAGAAAAACATATATCAATGAAAAAAATTATTAAAATGCAATAATTCCAAATCCAAGCATTCTAATCTATAAATGGGTTTAAAAAACATTTGTTTTTAATTGGGAGGTTTAGCATTCAGAGCTTCAATATTATTGACACAAAGCTTTTTTCTTATGCAGGAATCATCATAAATTATAATGTACACTGATGTGCAAAACTTCAGCAATAAAGTAAATTTAAGCCATGAAGTTATAGCAAAGGGGTTGATCAGTACAGTCAACAAGGAATTAACTATGCAAATGTCATGCATATGCATATACAATGCATAGGCGATGTGATGTACACAAAACGCATGCGATTGGCACATGTATAGCTCAAGACTACAATTGTTGGAAATTAATTTAATTTTGTTAGATATAAATTCTATCACTTTTTCTTTAAAAATCACCTTTTAAACTTAATTATCCATTCTTTATAAATTTAATCTCTTTTATTCTTCTTTTTGCCATCTGGGGGGGAAGCCTGCTTGTTTGCATAAACTCATAAACATAAATGTTGTGTTCCGGGAGGACGAGACTGTGTGTGTGTCACACAGTCTCGTCCTTCCAGAACACAACACCACTAAAACCACTGCTGCCACCACCCATAATGCTCATGATTACTGAACACAACAGAGAACAAATTAAAAACATAACACAAACACATAAAAAACTCAGAACAAAAACCACATGTGAATTTCTAAAACCATACACAGACACTTTGATGAATACCACGCACTCAAGATTGCTCGGCCAACTAAAATATCAATACTACCTTATCAAACCCAAACTCGACAAGCCTATTAAAGTCGCTATCAAAGGCTTACCCCAAAACACCAAAACAGACGACATTCAACAAGACCTTGAAGAGCTCAGTTTTCAACCCAAGTACGTCACACAACTTATTGGCAGAAAGACGAAGCAGCATCTTTTTGTATTTCTAATCCCACTACCCAGAAACATCAGTAATTTAAAAATATTTGACCTAGAAACTCTCGGATACCTAAGTATCTGAGTGGAAGGCTTTGATGGTAAAGGTGTCACTCAATGTTTCTGCTGCAATAACTTCAGCCACTCATCCGAAAATTGCCATATCACACCATGTTGCTTAAAATATGGAGAACCAGACCTCACTCGCGACTGCCACATTAACCCGTTTCCGCCCAGCATCATATTTATAGGACAGTTCATTTTCACCATTATAAATACAGATATTCATTATTTTGCCTATTCTTTTTCCACCCCTGAAGAGTAATGGTTTCACCCTTCTTATTTAAACCAGTTTGGAATGGATGGAAGCATTTTTCAGCCAGCTGCAGAAATGTAAACTTCGCCATTTTCATGATTTTTTCTTGCTGAATTTCATTGTAATCGTACGCAAAGATTTTAAAGGTAAGTTTAAATATTTTTTAGAATTTATATTTCAGATAATCTATTAACAGACATCTTATATCGTTTTAAAATTATTTTTACTTTTATTAGTTTTAATTGCAAATTTAAACTACTGTCCTAAAAATAGGACGTTGGGCAGATTAGTTAAATTTTCTGATATTTAGTTTATTTCATAGGTATTCAAGATGTCGCTGAAAAAATTTTTTAAAACTGCTGAGGAAGCTGTAGAATATCTATTTTCGGAGGAATTAGAATCCGTAATGATTGCTTTGAGACCTGAAGTAAATGAATTAACAGATGAAGAAGGTTTTGATGACACTGAAGCTCTTGACTCATCTGTAAGAGATGTTGCAGGCAGTATTGAAATTTCTGTACCTTATGAAAACCATGATGATCATAGAGAGGCAGATTTATCAAACAAAAGTAAAAAACGAAGTAGCTCTGAATCAGGATCAAGTACATGTAAGAAAGGTAAAAAAAGAGTTAATAGCAGATTGGAAAAAAATTCTGCCAAATTATAATTTTTCTGATGAAAGTAATGCCTCAAAAATAAACTATGAAACAGCTGTAAGCACTTAAGAGGGTCTATCGCCCGTAGAATTTTTGTCTCCGACATATTTTTGGAGCATATTTTAACAGAAACAGAAAAATACGCCAAACAATGGAAAAACAAACCAGATTTTTCCTTAACAACTGAAGAATTAAAAACATTTATCGGTTTTTTTAATTTTCTCTTGATATCAAACGCTATCAAATGAACGTGACTATTGGTCAGATGAAGAAGTTTTAATGGTTCCTGTAGTAAAAAACTCAATGACAAGAAATAGATACTTAGAAATAAAATCTATGATTCATTTTGCTGATAATAATGAAGCCAAGTCCCAAGAAAATGACAGAGTTTTTAAAATTCGAAAATTAATTACTGAAATGAACGCAAATTTTCAGAAATGGGGAATTTTTGACAAGCATCTATCTATTAATGAAATGATGATTCGATATTATGGTCATCATTACTTCAAGCAATACAGTAAAAGTAAACCCATAAGGTTTGGGTATAAGATGTGGGCATTATGTGGAAACAATGACTACTGCTATAATTTTTATTTGTATTGCGGCAAGGAAGTTGTCGATGCTGCTTCTACCGTGATTCTTTCAAAAGAGCCCTTGGGAACTCAAGTTGTAAAAAAAATGCTTCAGCCAGCTACTGATCCCAAGAGTCATATAGTTTATTTTGATAATTTTTTCAATTCCTATAATTTGTTAGTTGACCTAAGAGTGGATTTTGAGCAACAGGAACAATGACAGAATACAGCATTGTCCCCTTGAAATTTATTCTATTTTCATAAAGACTAGCCGTGGTTCACATGATTTCTACTTTGATGTGAAAAATAAAATTACTGCGGTAAAATGGAATGATAACAAATGTGTTACGGTTGCTACAAATTTTGACATAATTGAACCACTAACATGTGTTTCAAGGCGTGAAAAGGGGAAAGCTGAAAAAAATAAAATCGATCAGCCATGTCTCGTAAGCAATTATAACAAAAATATGGGTGGTGTAGATTCTCATGATTGGTTTTTAGAGAAACATACCATAAAAATCTGTGGGAAAAAATGGTATTGGTCTATTTTTACCCAAATTGTAGACATGGCTGTTGTAAACAACGCAGGTGTTTACAACATGGTAAATGCAGAGAAAAAGAGTATCAAAGAAATAAGGAGACATATTGCAATAGCCTATCTATAAAAAGGCAATACAGTACAAAAACAAATAGGTAGACCAAGTTATTCAATTTCATCTCGAGTGAAGAAAATAGACACTGTTAAGACATGATGGAGTTGGTCATATAATTAGTAAAAGAGAAAAACAAAGACGATGTCAAATGCAAAATTGTTCGGGAAAACTTCTTACATTTTGCATGAAATGTAATGCAACACTTTGCACAAAATGTTTTCCAAATTACCATAAATAGTGTGAATATGGTTAAGCTTAATAAAAATTTTTTAATTTATTTGTGTTTCATTTTATTTTGCATAAAATATAAAAGTTTAATTGCATGGGAACAGAAACATAATCATGTACCTAAAAACAAAGGAGAAGTACTCAGTGTTCAAAAAGTTCCATATCCGCCCAGCGTCCTATTTATAGGAAAGTAATTATCTTGCATCCTAAATTAATGGTGTGGAGTTTAATTGCATATTATATTTAATTTAAGTGTTTAGAACATAATTTTAAAAGTTTTTAACAAAATTTCAATTTTAAATTAAGTTGGGCGTTAACGGGTTAAGCAGAGACACGAACAAAAGTTCTGTATAAACTGCCAGGTTTATGGTCACATGGCAAGGATATCCCTGCTACCCTAAGCACCCTAAGGGGGCCACTATTAACAAATATAAAAATTCATTCACAAACATATTCAAAAGTAACATAAGACCCAACATATCATATGCATAAGCCACTGCGCCGAAGCAAAACACAAATAACTCCAAAAACACACAACAGATGACAGCATGCAATACCCAACATCCTGAGAATTCACTGCAAACTAAGGCAATAACTGTTCCAACCATTAACCCTGTCCCAATTCAAAATTACCCACTGATTCAAAATTACCACAACTATCCCATGCCTTTAGCAGGGCCTCTGGGGTAGTTAACAACTTAAATCAAATAAGCGCCACCCAATGCAATCCAAATAAATTGTATGGCCTAATCGAGGCCTTTTGCAACACCAATTATGTATAGATCAACCCTCATTGGCCTCAGCTTGTGTTCTTGGAACGCAAATGGACTGTTGAATAGAAGGAACGAACTTTGAATCTTTATAGAGAAGCACGCCTCCAATATCATGTTAATTCAAGAAACACAGCTGAGACCTACTTACACATTTAATATTCAGAATTATCGATGCTACAGAAACGACAAAATTACGGATGAAAGAGCGACAGGAGGCACTATCATTTTAATTAAAAATAATATCAAATACTACCACCTACCCACTCTACAGTTATAAGCCATTGAAGTCACCATTGTACTCATAACACCACCTAATCATAACCCAATTTCCATAGTTTCAGAGTTTACATTCTAACTAACTCAGATGCAAACATTTTCACAATTGACATAGAGTGTTTAATCCAGACCAGCAGTGACTGTGTGATTTTTGGCGATTTTAACGCCACACACAGTGCATGAAACTGTTTACACAATTCCACAAGAGGTACACACCTCCTCAATTTTGCAAATCAGCTCAATTTAAATATCACCTATCCAAATTCTCCGAGATTTGGACACAGCACTGCTAATACAATAGACATAGCTATCATTCATAATTTTTTGTACCCATTTGAAATTTATACCAAATCAGATCTTTCCTCTGATCACAATCCGGTTTTTATTTAATCCTCAAAGCAGTTTTCACCTGCTGGTCTGAATACACCACTGACTTAAACCAAAATTGTGCACTTTTTGATTTCCATCCAAATAAAATAAATAATACTACAGATCTGGAAAAAAAATTACAAAACTTCACAAACACGATTCTTGCACTGCAGCTACACCCCACCTCACACATTCACCTTATCATCCAGCAGAAAAACAGACTTAGAAAACAGTATCACAACACATTAAATCCAGCTCACAAATCTGCTTACAACCTTGCACAACTAGGTAAAAACACACTTAAACAATACTCAATAGATTCCTGGAACCAAAGATTAAATGCTCTCAGTACCCAAGATAATAGCCTTTGGAATACACAAAAAATTTTCAAGAACAAACAGCACATAGTTTCACCTCTGGATTGTGAGACAAGAACTGCCATCACTAATTTACAAAAGCTAGCTTACCTGCAGACACCTTAAAAAATAATTTCATGCTAAACACCACTCCAAACAACACAAACAATGATTCCGATAATCATATAAATAACACTGTAAATTCCTTCCTCTCCACTAACCCAACTACCTACCTCGACCGTGTCCTACCGGAAGATATTAACACATACATAAAAAAATCAAGTAGCAGAGAAGTTCCTGGGAAAGACGGAGTCACTGGATGATTAAAAATTTTCCTCTCAAAGCTGTACTAATTCTAATAATTCTTATTAGCAAAATTCTGAAATTTAATTATTTTCCTTCCATTTGGAAGGAGGCAGTGATTTTCCCTATTCTTAAACCAGGTAAAATTTGCTGATTCTTACTGTCCAATTTCATTACTTTAAGTAAAATTACTGAATACATTATTCTCTCTAGACTTAAAAACTTTATCTCACAAAATAACATAATTCAAACCAATACGGATTTACTAAAATTCTTTCCACAATTCATCCTCTCCTTAAACTAACTGAAACTAGCACTGCCGGTTTTGAAAAACAAAAATGTACCGGGCCATATTTCTTGACATCCAGAAAGCTTTGATAGGACGGCCTCACATTCAAGCCTCCTTTCACCTATATACTTCACTACTTGCAGCACTTTCTCTGTATGCATGACACTCTTTCAGACTCCAAAAATACATCTGCCAGTGTAGGTAGCTTAATTGGACCCATCCAAGGTAGCTTAATTGGACCAATTTTATTTAATTTACTAGCTGCATGGCCCGGCATTGCACAGGTTATGTCTACTTTTATATAAATTTTCCCTTTCCTTCACAAAATCAGCACATCTAATACTCTTTTTCAAAATGACTTCCACCCCCCCCTCCACCGCTTAGCCCGGACTTTCTCTTTTTCTCATGACACCAGTATTTCTGTGTGTGTGCTTGTACACGCACAATGTGAGTGATTTCTAAAATTATGTCAAAAAATTTCCCTTTTTCAAAATTTGTTCCATTCCACTTATTTTTTTATTTAAGACAGGTTTCTTTCCCCTCTCTAGCCCGAACACAGTTTTTTTTAGAGTAAATTTATTGTTTTATCTTCCCCTCCTTCTCACAGATAAGATATAGCTTCAAATTTCGATGTATGACTTATAAAAAAAAATAGTGCGTTAGAATTAAGAAATTATTAATGTGAAGCAATAAAAAGAAAATGATTCTGATGCTAAGAGTAAAACAAAAAACATTCATCATTTTTTAATAACAGTTTCTAAGAATCTAAAATAATAAAATAGATTACAGATTTTCATGAATCAATCATTGCATATAGTTAGCTTAAAAATCTCTCTAAAATGTATTTTGATCCAAAATAATGGATGATGTACTTTTTAATTAACAAAGAATTCATTTAGTAATGAAATAATAGAAATAATCCTTTAAAAAAACATTTATATTTATTAAAATCAAATTTCTATAAGCAATAAATAAAAGAAAAATTTAGATAGCTAATGAAACGATCGCTTTTTTCTGAACGTTTGATTAAATATATAAATATATATAAGTTAGAAAAAAAACAGTATGGAGGAAAGCATAGATATTTATATGTACATGTACTGAAAAAACATTTTAAAAAAACCGATCTGATAAAAACATTGATATTTTATTTTAATTTTAACCTTTTTCATTCCACTATGTTTAGTAAATTATTTAAACACGTATCTGACTAAAAAAAAGTATGTTACTTCTAGCAAAAAGGGAAATAAACGAAAAGCACAATTTTTTTTAAAAGAACCGCAATTTTTAAGTAATTTTTTTCGATCTTTGTACAGATTATGGAGATTGATAAAATATCTTAAAAATTACGGGATATTTTTTAAAAAAATTGTGTTTTTCGTTTTCTTCCATTTTTGCAAGAAATATTTAAGCAAAATTTTTGTTTTATTTTTTTGTTTAAAAAAATTACCGTTGCTTGCAATTGATACATGAAGCTTCAAGGCATTAAAAAAGATCAATTTGATTTTTTTTCAATCAGTACATGAGAAATGACGACATTCGTAAAGCAATTAAAATACCTTTATTTAAAAAGCACATTTAAAATTTATCAATTGATTCACTAAACAGTTCTGAAAACATTAATATGTAGAATCTGGAAAATTATACTGTTCATATTAAGAGAAAGCGACCCAGAAGAATTCTCCTGGACTCATATAATCCTTTCTAGCATTTAATTTAATTCTTTAATTCACTGTCAAAAGTACTTAAATGATGCTAAATTCTTTTTATTCATAATTGTTTATACCTTTTTATTCATTATTTTCTATCTTTCAATAACTAAATCCACACCGCCACACTCTCGTTCAAACTGCAGCAGCAGTGAGCGCAGCCAATGCGAATGACCGCTTCGCAAACCTGCCGGTTGCCTGTTCCGATCTTTTTAATTTTTCACCCCTTCTGGACATTACGTCACAACACAACACTCACACTCTCATCCCCCCTGGGCAGCCCTTTTTGAGACATTATCCTCACTTCACAACAACCAATAGGAAGACTCTCTTTGCTGGACTCCATTTTCCAGAAAACATCTTGGCCCACTGCTGCTCATCCCATAGCCATGCAGTCCAACTTAGCATGAAAACACCACTTTCATCATTTTCCTTTAAAAGACTTTTTGCCAGATATGGGATAAAAGGTTCCTAGAAATCCAGATGCTCGCAGAACTTTCCGTAGATTCTACATCATTCTAGCCTAGTCTGGTGTCTGATGCAGCTAAAGAATGCTAGTTTTTTATATATAGTTTCTTTTTTAGGATAGTTTAGGATAGTTTCTTTTTTTTATTTTAATAAATAATAAAATTATTCAACTTCCAGAAGTCATTCTTTAACTGGATTGAAGTATATCCAATAGCAGTAAGTCCAAGAAGATTTAACAATAATAAAAAGAAGAATGGATGTGCAATTCAAGACATTTGCTGCAAGCGGAAGTCAGTTCTTTTGTGAAATATGGCTAGAAGAAATCGCCTGGACGACACAATTCCAAAATGGCACATTTGATGCATTTCTATCCACAGCAATCATTGCCATTTTGTTTTCTTTTATAAAATAACTTCATTTTAAAGGTTTAAATTGAGCCAAATACTTGGAATTTTCAATGAAACAATTGATCAGACCTGCTAGAATATGTGCTACTCAACACCTACAGGGACATGGTGTTTCAACAAAACAGATGCCCAGTGCATTATGCTCAATCTGTACGGGAGTATTTGGACATAGAATATTTTGGAAGGTAGATTGGACGTCATGGTTCAAATTCCTTTTGCCAGCTCATTCACTACATTTAAACCCCATTGATTTTTTTTATTGGATCTGCATAATTTTTTTTTTTTTTAAAGCAATTGAAAATGTGACTGAACTGCGGCAAATGATGGTTGAAACAGTAGGGGAAATAAACTTAGCCAATTACTCTAGATTCATCAAGTGGTCACTTTAAAAAAAGATGTAGAGCCTGCATTCGTGTAGAAGGTAAACTTTTCACACATTTAATTGATTAAAGTATTACAGAAATTTTTTAATGTTTAATTTTAAAATTTATTGCTTAGTTTGAGTTACTTAAGATTCAGCTTTTTAAAATGAAGTCATTTTGCAAAAGAAAACAAACTGACAATGATTATTATGCATAAAAATGTAGGAAGTGCTGTACCATTTTGGAATTGTTTCTAAATGGGTCATCTTTTGAAATAACTTGCTTAGAGTAAGTAGTACATGATATTTTTCTTTTTATGAAGCATCAGATATAGGTGACATTTTCTTAAACTACATTAATTTTAACAAAAACAGCAAAGGTTTTGGCTCCATTTGTGATTGTGATTAACATCATGGCTAGTGAAAAAATCACTAAGGAATTTGCTTATGAAGTGATGGAAGGTATCAACAGAGGTGCATTAAAAATGAAGATATTCTACAAATAAAAAAATTCTTTATGATTGTTATGCATAGAACAGAACTAGTGTTGTATCATTTTGGAATCTTAAATAAATGGGCCAACATTTGAGAAACTTGCCTGGGGATGTATGTAATAGTTTTTTTTAATTATGAAGATTCAAATTTAGATGACATATTTTAGTGAAACTCCAACTCATACAAACTATGTCAATTTTAACTTAACTAGCAAATGTTTTTGCCCGACTTGTGACTGTGATTAATAGTTCAGCTTGTAAGATGACATAAGTGAAAAATCATCATAAAATTATGGAATTTGTGGTCACAGTAGCTAATGATGTGATGGAGGGGGTCAATTTTGCACATTTTCAAAAATGTCTTCATTTAACCAAGTGCTAGAGATTTTTTTAAAAAATTTTTGCAGAACAGATGTAACCCTACCTTTCACCTTGCGCCCACTTATAGTTAAGTTCTAAAATACCCTGTATGTATTGAATATAACAATTTGTAATGATAACACGGAGTAAGCAGATAAATTAAAAAGAAAGCATTGGATTTCTTTAGAGACACAGTAACAAAAGAAAAGGCAAAAATTTACATCCTTGGGAGCTACACTTCCTAAACAAAAATATAAAATATTTTAACAGCTTTCATAAAATATTTTTTCCTATAAATGCTTTGATTTTTTTAATTACTGTATTTACTGTAAGCTGCACTATTTTTTCAGTATTAATGCTATTGAAAATTGGGTGTGGCTTAGAATCGAAGGCAAAATATTTGTTGATGGGGAAATTTAAATTTTCGCCCCTTACAAAAGGAAAAATGTTTAACATCCATTCAGTCCACTTGCATCAATGACTTATCCCATTCTGCAGTTTATCTCCAGTATTTAGTCTATACTAAACATCGCTGTCTGCTTGTATTTAGGATATTTTTTGTATACGCTTTCTTTAGATCACCTAAACATCAAATATACCAGTAATAGCATGAAAACGAATTCATTATGACACAAGTATGAAAAGGGAGTCAATTTTATATGCAAAAAAAGATGGAAATACAGCAGCGACCACTGAAAATTTGGGATGGATGAAACAAATATATATGAATGGCATAAATAAAATATAATTTTTAATTGTAAATGTTCAACAGTCTTTAATAATTATTTTACATTCTTTTGTTCATGTATGTATTTGAAAGTTTTTAATATTAGTGAAACAAATTAATTATTAACTTATCATTTTGCATTAACGTTTATTAAAAAAAATTTCTAAAGTTTTGTATACTGATGAACACATTTTACACAATTTTTAAAATTTTTTCTCATAAAAGTAAAGAGAATTTGGGGTGCGGTTTAGATTCCAGTAAATACGGTAGCTGCTTTTTTACAATCAAGAGAAACATCTCTATAATGTAAATTTATATTAGGAATAAATTAATGATTTAGATATAGTTGAAGAGTATATCCAAACTGAGCGTATGAGAAAAGAGTTGATATTATAATCAAAATCTACTCATTAGAGGTTTACTTTCCAGATGATATAAAAATCATTTTGTTTTGAAACTTATAAATACACATAAAAACAGTAGAAAATAACACTAACCTCCATGCCATCTGTAGAAATAACACATACATCTGAAACACAGAGTTCTTTGTTCTTGGATTTCAAGAGCTCCACAATTACTTGCTTATCTTGAGATATAGACACAACCTGAACAAAAGTCACCAAGAGAAATAAAAATGAAAAGATCCTATAACTATAGGACAAGACAAATAATAGAATTTAAAGTATATTAGTTACAATGAGCACACTTTCTTCTCCAAAGTGTTACAATATTATAAGAATTATTTGTTTCATCACCCACTTCACTGTTTATTGTTATTGTTGCAGACATAAAGTAAAAAAAAAAACCCTACAAAGATATTTATTTGTAGTTATGTGTTAACCCCTTAAGTGCTACAGGCTCATATACACGTCCTACTCAGCTGGTGGGTTTAGGACATGTATACTTGTCATTCCAAAGGACGACATTTTGCATTGTGTTGCCTTGTTTAAAACTAGAACCACTGCTTTGGAACACAATAAAAAGACATTGACAGTGCTTCTAAAAAATTTACTAATTCTGGAGAAGAGATGGGGAAGGAATTTGAAAGGGTAGATTCTAGGAAAGAGGAAATTCATAGTTAAGCATTTTTTCAGTACCCTTAATATCTTCTAAGAAAAGTGCAATGCAAAAATGTGTTGTTTGTGCAAGGAAAAATATTCACCACGAATCTCGATATCAATGTACTGAAAGTGATGCTGGTTTACATGTTCAACCATGTTTCACACACACACAACACATAAGTTATAATTTGTTTATTATTATTATATCGTAACTCTAGACATTAAATTTTATGTTTTAATTTTATTACTTTAGCCTTATCTTTTTCATCATCAAAGTGAAAGTAAAAAATTTTTAGGTTGAAAAACATGCCTCTTCTTTTCCCCAATAAACCGCATAGCAATGTGCACTTGTGACAAAAATGGTGGTACTGGGGGTGAGTTTCGTAGTTTTTCCTCTGCAGTTAAGAGATAAAATAAGAAAGATGGAGTACAAAATTATAATCAAGTTAAAACAACCCAAATTTTCCTCTAAAAATCAAATTTCATCATCTGATTCTAACAGCACTAAATAATTAGTTACTTAACTACAGACAAGAGTAAAACTGTTTCTCCAGCAAAAAATGTATAATTGCCTTTTCTTTTATAGGCTTCTTCATTATTAACAAAAAGTTATTACTTTTGTATCTAACTACTTTATTATTAAGGAGAAAGGAGGAAAGAATTCAAATAAATACAGCATCAAAATTTTTGTCAAAAATTAAACAGGCATCAGTGAGTTTCTGCTTTCTACAAAATTATATTCCAAAAGTATTAATTATTAACAAGGGAGAATGAGAGTAATAGAAGACTACAAGATTATTTTTCCAAATATATTTATAAGCATACATAAATCAGAAACAACAAGTTAATTTTATTTCATGGTAATAAAAACTGAAAAGCTAACTTTCTGATGCATTATTTTTAAATAATGCATTCTTTCAATAATAATCCCAATACTCAATGCTGCAGTTTTTTCACACAGAGCATGTAATGCTATCAAATGTAATTAAAACAAAATTTAGAGTAGAATATTGCTATCTTTGTTCACAGTACATATTCCAGGCCTTTATTTTTATCAAAGAATTTTTTAATGAATGTCTGAAAATTTAAGCACCAAAGGGTGCTTAAAGGAAAGGAAAAGGGACTTAATTGATGTGCAGAAACTACCACTTATTAGAATACAAACAAAACATGCTTCTAACATAACTTGCTTAACGCCTTTACAAGAATGTTCTCATATTTTTGCTATCCTTTATTCAGTTGAAGTTTGAAGAAAAATAAATGATTTGTCTGATTCATTTAGGTTGTCTAGTCAAGCCATTGAGATAAAACTCTATAAACATTTTTCATGCTGAAAAAATACTTTAATATTATCATCATACTCTAGCTTCATTGATTTACTGTTAGTAGTTTATTTTAATATATCTTTTGCTATTTGTTATAAATCATCAATTTTTTCCCTCTGAATACATGATTTTCAATCCTTTATAGTTTAATGTCAAAAGAATCTTTACTTATATATGTTATAAAATAAAACTATTATGGAGAAAAATTTAACATTTATTTAACACATTTAAGAAAGCATTGCAATAAATGGACATGTGTTATAATCCCTAAAAGTATGTCAACATTGAAATGTATGTGACTCTGAAAAGGTGTTCTAAATTTAGATCTTGTTCTTTGAATAAGTGAAAAGGAAAAAAAAGGAGGAAGAGAAGGAAAGGAAAACATTATAAAAATATTTCATGAAAAGATGAAGAGTAAAGCAATTTACATAAAATGAAACTACATTGTTGTACATTCAACTACATAATTCTTGTTAAATATCAACTTACAGCAGTATTTCTTATTTGATGTCTTTTAGGTTTAAGCCTTGTAGCATTCAAAGGAGGTGTTCTTTGCTCTAAACCACTACAATCGAGTTTTTCAGGTTTTAAACATTTTTCAAGGTTCATATTGTGGTGTTTATGGAAAGAATGAGAGCAGTTTCTTTGGCAACAACAGGTGTTGATATGAGAACACTTGGCATTATCAGAATCACAAAAGTCTCCATGAGAACACAAGGGATTAGCCATGCTGTATCCATCATCTAGCAAAGAGCTGTAATGCAAAAGGGCATTATAGAAGGAACAAAAAATGAACAAATACAATTAATATTAACTAAAAATCTTGAATAGTGGTTAGTGACACTGACTGCTGTGCCGTAAGACCTGGGTTTGCATCCCGGAGAAGGCATGGATGTTTGTAAACGTTGGCTAAATAGCTGTTGAGCAAGATGCAGCAAGAAATGCTACAAATATCTCAAAGGCAATTTTTGATAAATACATACAATAGTCTCACAAATAAATTTGAGTTTCTTAATGTTTCCTCCTACATTGGAAGATAAATTCAGAGATAGCAAAAATTTTCAATGGAAACATTGTTTTTACAAATGAAACATTATTATTTTTAACTTGGATTTCGAACTTACTGATTACATATCTCTCTCGTTGATCAGTTTTTTTACTTCTCTTTCTTTAAACTTCTAGTCATGATTGAACAAGATTTGAAAATCATTTAAGAATCACAATAAGACTCAAGAAATCCAATTGTCATAATTTATCATGATGCTTTTTAATGAAATTGAGATCCATAACCCATTGTAAAAAACAGCTTATGGTTTTATACAATAGGACTACTGAAGTAGAGTAATGCTGTAAATAAATATTTTTATTTAATTTAATATTTATTTTCAAAGAAATTGTAAAAACATTCTTTATTTAAATTCAAGGAAAACTTACTGTGTGAATCGACAGTTTGGATCATTGCACTGCTGTGTTGCATCAGGATTGCAATTGTGTTGAGATTCACAGCCATCCTCAGCTCGAAATAAACCTTTTTCGCAGATCCTTCCTCGAGCTTGACAGCAGTTGCTTTTGTAAAGACAAAGAAATTAGAGTAAGTAATTGTCAAGCAATTCTTTGACAAAAGGTATGTGAAACATTTTTTTAAAAACTCTTTTCAAATATGGCCATAAATATAAAAATAAACAAAATAATTTCTAGTAAAAATGAAACTGTCTGTGGGGAAAAAATACAATCTTTTCTAAAAGATATTAAAATTTCTCCCCACATTAGTGACAATTCAAATAAAAAAACAATTTAACCCATTGAAAGAAGCATAACTTTTTTGCCGTTCTAAGGAAAGACAGGTACACTATTTTTTTAAAATTTTATTACCTAAAAAACTGTTTAATATCACTCATGAAATTATGACTAAAATAAGATGTGTGGGGTTAAATCAAGCACAACTTTTTTTTCAAGATATATATACATTAGACAATTTAATTAAAAACATGAAACATAAACAAAAATACAATTTTTAACATTTAAGTCTTTATGAGGCACTATATTAATATATTTGTATCACTAGAATTGTGACTAGTATCTTTATAAAAACTGTTAAATTATTTATATTCCTTCAAAAATAATTAAAAAACCAAACACGAAAATACTCTAGGAATATCCATCTGATAGACAGTGATAGATTAGAAAATCGCACACATATCGTGAATTGAAAAAAATCTCCAAGTACCCCCCACCACGTGATCCTCTCACTGAGTAGAGTCCCACTGAAGATGTCAAGGCAGCCAAACCCCCCCCAAATCACACCACAGCATTATCTACAGGCATCAAAGGAAATCATCTCTGACAGACAGATGTTCCAGTCAGAGGGTTAAACGTATTTCTAATTGATCAAGCAAAAAAATTTGTACTTACAATGTTTTTTTCCCTTAATAAATACAAATGCTTACATGTTTGTGTATTTTCACATAAATAATACCAAACTATACTCTGTTTCACCTCAAGTTGGCAGCATTAGGAAAGGTAGGAAATGTAATAATCTGCTTGAAAAAGTAGTTCCGACTTGTTTTAGAATTTAAAACAAAGCAAATGCACAGAAAATTGTTAAAAAGTATCATGTATTACAGAAATTGTGTGTGTGTGTGGGTTTAAAGATATATTTTAAGTTAATCACATCTTAAAAGCATTTATTCTTTAATAACTGTGAACGAATACAGTAGAAAACAACGACTTAATGGAGTTACATTTGGCTGAAAAAACAAGTTTTCAAGATTACATTCTTCCAAAATATATTCGCGTCATTTGCTTTGCGACTTAGTTATCGTTCTTACGTAATATTTTTACATCTCGTGCGTTATCTTTGTTTTTGTTGTTTTTTGACATTTTAAACATGTCTGAGATAGAAATGTCACCAACCTCACTGTATACACCATCGAAGCAAGGAATATCTATCAGAAGCGGAGCTTGGAAAAACATACTGAATGTTTATTCTAGACTTCGAGATGAAAACCTGCAAGAATCCATCAGTGAAATGGTAAAAAAAGTTTCTTAGCTGACTGGAGTTTTGAAAAGAACTGTTTTTTGTTTAAAGAAGGAAAAGAAATTGAGTGCTTTAGGTTCTGCTGGTAAAAAACGACCCGGTGCCGTAGGGTAGAGTAGAAGGCTGGTGAAATATGACAACTTCACGTTATTGTGCATTCAGCAAAAAATTCATGGCTTTTTCCGTAAGAATGAGATTCCTACGTTATCCAAAGTTCTGAAGGAAATAAATGATGATACCGAGATTTTTTCGAAGAACATTAGCCGGTCACCCTTGTACAGATTACTAAAGGACATGAGGTTAATTTGAAAAAAGGAAAAGACAGGCAGTACTTCTTGAAAGACAAGATATAATTTTATGGCACAGAAATTATTGACGAAAAATTAGGAAGTTAAGAGGAAAAAATGCCCCAATCTATTATTTGGATGAGACCTGGGTGAATGAAGGACTATCTGAAACTCAAGTGTGGCAAGATACAACCATCAAAAGCAGTTATGAAGCCTCATCTTTTAATTTAACAGTAGGCTTGACTGCACCTAAAGGAAAAGGAAGGAGGCCTATAATAACTCATATTGGAAGCAAAGAAGGATTTGTTCGGGATGCGGCAGATATTTTTAAAGGGAAAAAATATGGGGACTATCATAAAGAAATGGATGGTAACCATTTTGAAAGATGGTTTGAAACTATCATGCCAAAGTTGAAGCCCCAAAGCATTATTGTAATGGACAATGCCCCTACCATTCAGTGAAAAAAGAGAAAATTCTAACTTCTTGGGAAAAAGTGCAATTCAAGAGTGGTTCTCAGAAAAGAAAGTGACATGGAATCAAGATTTAATTAAAATTGAACTTCTGCAAAAATTAAATCAAATAAAGCATTTGTATAATGGTTACAGAATGGAAGAAATAGCTGAAAAGTTTGCCGCTTATCACTGCGAGCTTAATCCAATTGAGATGATTTGGAGTCAAGTGAAAGGTTATGTTGCAAAAGAAAATAAAACATTTAAACTCAACAAAATAAATGAACTCATAACAAAGGGAATAGAAAAGGTCTCAACTCAAAATTGGACAAATTGCATCAACCATGTAATTAAAAATGAGAAAGAGATGTGGGAAATTGATGGACTTGTTGATGAAATTTGGGAAAATCAGAATTTCATTATATCTGTGAACAGTGTCTCTTCGGATAGCAATTCAGAAATAATGAGTGCTGATGACTTGCAAAAAAAGTATCATCAAAAGTCCTCCCATTAGCGTGGTATGGTAGTTTGGAGAGAAGGGTGCCAAAAGTGTCATCCTCGTCACTTGACCATGGCTAAAAAATTACGATGTTTTTCTTTAATAATGCAATATAAGTGTATACATAATCAACTATTTAAACAATTTTTTATGTAAACACTTATTTTGCATACTGTGGAATGACACGTGGAACAGGGTCCTCACCCCTCACTCTGGAAACTGTGCTCTAAATATAATAAAATACACAGGAAAATGATTCCACAATGGTAGGAGAAAGCCTGTGCAATGCCAGGCCATGCAGCTATTAATATTTATATACAAAAAAAAAGTTGATTTAATATTTTAAATCACCTTATTTGAGTAAATCAAATTTCACAATTTTCTTAGACAATGCTTTTAAAAATATACATTATATAAAAAGCTCCTTATCTTTATAATCAAAGTATCTTAATGTAAATCTTTTCTTGAGCAATGCTTTCGTTTTGATTCTAAAGACTTCCTACATGGAGTGCTAAATATACATGTATATATAATTTGATTTATGAATACCTAATAAAAGAGCAATTGTTCCTTTAAAAAATTTTATGGAACCTTTTTACAATAAATATAGTTCTAAATAACAAAATATACAATTTTTATGTTAAATTATTACAGTAAATCATTTTTTTTCTTTAAAAGTTATACTTATTGAGCTGAATATATATACTTTGTATATAATGTTAGTAACATAATTTTTGAAATATGCATCGAGATATTTTTTCCACATAAACTATAAGTTTTATAAAAGATTATAAGTTTTAATATTGATAAATTTTTCAAATTAATCTCCAAATTCTATTATATGCTTCTGTATAGCTTAAGCTAACCTACATAAATGGCATTTACATGTAATGTGAATAATAATTACAAACTGATTTAAAACAGTAATAATGGAAAAAAGATTATTTATTATTTATAAACAAGATGTATATACAGATATGTTTATATATTTTTTATATGTTTATATATATGTTTATACAGATGTAATAAATGAAATTATGAAACTAGATATATGAGTTGTTTATTTTGAAAGTGGCATAAGTCACTTAAAAAAATCAAGTCAATGATAGCAAGTGGAATTGCAAATTTAACCGTATTTTTTCATTAAAAAAAATGCAATCAACATGTTGAGAACTATTGAGATTTTATTCGAGAAAAGTTCTCCTAGTTAATTAATCAAAATTTTAAAACATATTCAAACGCAGACCTTTAAATATCTCGATTAAAAAAGGGGGGCTTATACTATTATAAAAAAAAGTGTGTGTGCTTATGACCACACGGTAGAAGTGATAACTTCAAATTTTGTAATGTTATTTCAGGGTTTAGTTATGAATAAAAAACAAGAAGATGTTAGTATTGTCCCATAAAATTATTTATTCATATGTCTGTACTCATAAAGTAATATTTTTGTGCGAAATATACAATCATATTTAGGAATTAATTATATTCTAAGAAGGAAACAATTGGTTTATGGTAGCTGAAATAGGTTATAAATCCTTTAGATTAAAATGTTTATTTAAATATCTATAAAAAAACTCCATCAAGCGTTGTTCTGTACTTCCTCGTACTTCTTTTGGATCATTTGACATAATTAAATTGAATTTTGATTTTAAAAAATCAACTAAAGGTTTTGATTTGTCTATTGAAAACTATTTTAATATTCCCACTTAAAATCCTAGGTAATTTGTTCAGAAGACCTGATCCGGCTTTGTGAATTTTGGTTGTAATTTAACAATATTCAATTCTGTCCATGAATAAATTTAAGCAAAGGAATAGAAAGATTGGTAGTTGATTGGGAAGAGAGGAATCTAGGTAAAAACCTTTAAAAAGGGATTTAATCAAAAGATTTATATCACCTAATCTCTGGCTTATACTAGCTCTTTTTTGTCATTGTTTGGAAGTTTTATACAAATATATCCGATGCTGCTGCAAGGAAAGTCTTCTTAATTATATTTTGTTTTCTTGTATTTAAATTATTTAGTGTAACTTCTTCTTTAATACCTGTATACTTAATTTTGTTATTTTAAATTTTTAATTGTTTTAATTTTCTTTTTAGACTCAAAGTATATTTAAGTAACGTGATTAATAGAACTATCTGTTCATTGCTATTCCAATTCGTTTACAAAAATAGATTTTTATTCTTAAGATCACTGCAATATTCCTAATGATAATACTATTTACTTAGTTCTATAAAAATTTGTCCTTTTCCACATTTTATGTTTAATTTTAGTGTAGGATTTCTTTTTGTCTCTAAGCCTATTTTTAAAAACATTACATTTCATTTTCATGCTTCAACTAGGATTAGAAAGAATCCTCTATTAATTACCCTAGAACAGGGGTGTCCAACCCGCAGCCCGCATGTGGCCCGCCTTGAATAATTTTGTACAATATTTTTTGTTTAAAAAGTGTTTTATTTATTTTTTTTTTTTTGTAAAAAATAAATCCCATAACTGTTATTATTTTATCATGCTGCTTCTGTTACTGTGAATCTCCTTTTTTTTCTAAATTGAAATTTATCAAACATAAATCATGCCCAAACTTAACCCATGAAAATCTGCAACATCAATTACGATGTGCAAATACACATGCATTGAGATCAGCTTGCAAAAACTAAGTGAAAGAGTTGAGAAATATATATCTCACTAATTAAATAAATTAATTATTTGACCATTGCATTATTATTATTTTTTTATCTATGTTTGTATACATGAAAAACAATAACAATATATGTCTGTTTTAAATTTTCCCTCCCAAAAATGTTTGTAATGGATTCAAATCTAATATAAAGATATATATTTTTATATGCGACCCGGGGAATTGTAAAGTTTTTCCGAAGTAGCCCGCGAGGTCATTTGGGTTGGCCACCCCTGCCCTAGAAAGAGGTGAGGGGGAGGGGGAGCCCCACTTAGATCGAAGCTAGGAGCTTTAATTTTACTGGGGGTGGGGGTACAAATTACTGGTTTCAAAGTGGCGGGGAAAACATCCCTCCTTTCCTTTTTAGGGGCGAGTATGTCCGACTGAAGACGAAAAGAGTAGAATCAGCGTTACATTCCCGAGCGTGACATTCATTCAAGTTCACTCTCAAGCAAATCGCGCCAATAGAAGTTATCACTTAAAAAAAAAAACCTCATACAATTTTAATGAACAAATTTTTCAAGAGCATTTTTTTTCTTGCCAAATATAGAGAATTTTATTTGTTATAGTCACAACTCTTCTAGAGTAACCCGGTAGCGGCTGTGATTTGTTCATCGTACCCTTCCCAGTGCTGCCAACTTAAGGTGAAACAGAGTATAGATGATCAATAAGGTGGACCGTAGCTGTGCATGGAGGAAAAAATTATTATTAATTGGAATCTATCTATGTGGAAAAGATGTCCCATGATATCAAGAAAAAATTTAAAAATTTATAATAATGCTATTTACCTTGACTTTTGCCCATAAAAATCTTCTACAGGATGACAACGCAATTTTAGATTATCTTGTTGTCTTCTTTCTTCAGACGCACTACGCTCTTGTCCTTTGCTGAATGCCATCGGCTTTGAAGAAGTGTTTACGAAAGGACTACTTCCAAATAAAGAACAATCATAAATAAGCTTTCTTCTTTCCTCAGATGCATTTTGCTCAAAATTCTTGACAGGATCACTTTCATCATGAAAAGGATCCTTTCGAGAGGGCAAAGACTGCACTTTAACTTTCAGCCTTTCTAGAGTTCCACATCTATTTAAGCTGTTACTGTTTAAACAAAGGGAAAAAAGGAACTTAAAAAATAACAACTAAAATTAAAATGTAACAACTGACATTTTAAAATCAATAGTTTCAAATTTTCAGTGTGTAATGTCTGTAATCTCTTTTGTTACTTTTAAATGCAAAACTTTTTTCATCTCAAGGAATCAATCAATTTATATTTACTAATCTTTAAATGCAAGTTCAAATCAATTATACCAGTGCTTTTTAGAGGGCTTTAAAATCATGCTTTTTTTTATTCTCTATTCATTTTTTTTAAGTGAATGAGTGTTATATTAATCGCACACTAAAAGCAACCCTCACTTCATCTTCTTGGATCTCCCCTCCCAAGTCAATGCAGAAAAATTTTCATTCATAAGCATCATACTCAGCTGTGGTATGGTAAACAATGCTTATTAATTCTATTAACATGCAAGTTGGTTCATTACTTTCGTTTTAATTTAATTAAAAAATTGTATAAATCACAATAAATTTATGTAATTATAAGAATTTTTTCCTCCTAAATCCTGCAATCTAGATATGATGACATGCAAATTCTCTTGCTATGAAGTTCCAGAATATTTATGAGAAATACTGCAAAATCGTAATCATCTATTAAAAGCTCATAGATTAATATAAATCTACAGATAAAACACAATTTTCTTGAGAAAACTGTGTTTTAAATGCTCACTTTTTGTGAGATCTACTGCAAAATCCGGCATATAAAGTGCACCTATACTTTCAAGCTTAATTTTTTAATTTTTAGGTATATTCGCAGTATAACGCACACCTCTCTTTTTACGAAGAAATCTGAAATATTAGTATACATTGTTCTTATGTTTTGAATTAATTTATTTGAGGTATTATCCCAGACTTTTGACAAAATAGTTTTCTTCTAGAACTCTTTTATAGTTTATAAGGAAAGTCATTTCTTTTATATAAACAGTATTTTGATGCACGTAGAAGTAACAAAAAATTATACTAATCTCTTTTGTTATTTTTAAAGCTATTGTTTTTATACCTGGCGTATAATGTGCACCCTTTAAGTTTCTGTCTTATTTTTTATGTTAAAAAGTGAGCATCATACGCTGGATTTTATGGTATTTAGAAACTCTTGCATCTGTATTGTGAACCTTTCTTCTACAAGTCCCAAACAACAAAAAGACACTAATAAAAGTGCCTAATGACATGCCTGAGTAGGGATCATTTAATTGTTGGCCTAGGAATTGAACACCAGATAGCAGCACATTCCATAGAGAGTCTACCTAAGACATTCCCAATAAATCTAGACAAGTGATTTAAATGGCAATGGTACACCCATCACCCCCCATCTCAATAAGAGACTGCCTGCATGTCAAAGGAAAAAACGTTCCAATGACGCTTAACCCAGCAACTGCAGTAATGACTGGAAAAGCAACTTCTCTAAGCATCACTCAGAAAGTCCATCAACAACAAAAACAACTTTCTTCTCTAGGAAGGCAACAACCCCTTATGCAACTCACACACAACAAAAAGAGAGGAATAAAAACCCTTACTGACTGGCCTAGATAGGGATTCCTTTTCGTCCATTCAAGTAAGCACTGTGCATCTGCAGACCAAAACACCCCAGCCAAGGTCAACAATTGTCACCAGATATCTGTTATATACTGTGCTTGAAAAAATCAATGATTGTAATATTTATGCATCTGGTAGAAAACATTTTATTATGCTCTGTGAATGCTTGATTTCTTGGAAAACAGCATATTAAGGTTGTTCTCAACATATTACTTTTATAACTTTTGCTATATTTGGAATTGGGAAGGGGGGAGTATAAAAATACTTGGAATCGCAGTATACTTACGTTTCTTTTAAAGAAGGAGTAAATCTGGATGCTTTTTTAATATCAGAGGTATCAAAACAGGTATCTTTACTATATTCTTTCCCAGATCTCAAACTGCTGTCAGTCATTCCATGATATTTGTAACTGTATTTCCCACTTGATGATGAATAACTCTTGGATCCATTCCCACTGTCTTCACTTCTACATGAAGCATTCTAAAAATGTTTTTGGTGTTATACAAGACATTAAAACACGAATTAAGACTATAGGAATCAAATGTATTTAACACTAGAATGTCCGTCTGTGTCGATTAGACACTGGAGCCTGTTCAGTATGTTCTCCTTTCCGCATTTTTACAAGAAATTTGAAATTTTTTGTGACTTTTAATAATTTTGCATGGTGATTATACAGAAAAAGTTTGGTAGTTCTAGGTCAATTAGGAGAGATTTTACAACTAAACATACCTAGAATGTCCACTGGCGTTGTTTCGACATCAAGGCAATTTATCATTATAAATAGCAGTTGTTCAGCAAAAGATAGTTCACAAAGTTGATACTATTAGTAAAACGAACTTCCGGAAGTAATATCACACATTATTTCACAGCAGAAATGAGTCAGTTACACTAAAATTATTGTGTTTAAGTGTTTTGTTACATAGCATTTGCTTATTTGTTCATAAAATAAATTCCATTCGATTTCCGAATCTTGTGCCAAGCAGACTCTCTGAAACGATGACTCACAGAAAAGGTCCAAGTATTGATGAAATTGCTAATTTGTTGCAAGAGCTTTCTGAGAATGAATGGAATGGAGATTAGCTGTCTTGTTCTTAGATTCCAATGAAGACATAAGATTGAGTGAAAGTGACTGCAAAGAATCTGAAAAAAGTGCAGATGTAAAAGATAATATTCCAGTAAATCCTGATATATATGTTTTGCAACAAAGCAGTGGTCCAATAGACTTCATGAAACATAATGTCAAGGTCAGCTTTTTATGGGATAAAGTTTTATGGGATTTTGTTTTATCATAAATATGATAATTAATAAGTCTTTAAACTAAACCCTACTGAAAATAAAATTTACAGTTATTTAGCAATTATAATTATTTTATATTGCAGTGTTGAAACGACACCGGTGGACATTTAAGGGGAATCGAAATCCCGGATATTCCAATGTTAACTATGGAGATCAAATAAGACTCCTGAATTTACCTCAATTTTTTTAAATGCTGGTGGAATTTGTAACCAAAAATAACTTGAAAATTTGGTTCAAGCTAAAACCAACTTATTTCATTTTTTTTACAAAAATATCCATTAATGAAAAATTAAAGCACTAAAAATAAATATAGGTATGTTAAATAAAACCACAAAAAAATACCTATTTTACCTAAATACCTATCTGCCACAAAAAATATTTTTTCTTTAAATTCAATTTGAGAGTGTTTATTAACCTGGCACTATAAAGCAACAAGGGTTTTGAGCAGCAGAGCTTATAATTTTGGGGTGTAGTGTAGCAGGCTAATAATGCTAATGTAGATAATGCTAATTCTGCTACAGCCTTTGACATTTTCTTGCAAGTCTAGTGTTTTCTTTTATTGGAGACTTCTGTTTCTTGTTTGAGTTACAGACACTCACAAATGTTTTTGGTGTTTCCAAAAAAATAAACTACCCATCTTTAAATCGACTACTTTCCCGGGTCATTTGAGATATGCTTCTGCTACACTGGATTTGGTCCTGCATGTTCGTAAGCATAATTCTGTCCTAGCTGAGTTAAGGTCTTCAGCTCTGGCTATGATCCAAGAAATATATCCAGATCAATACTGGTTACATGTATTTACCGATGGCTCTGCCACAGCTTCCTTTGGTAGTGCTGGAGAGCTGACGTTTTCTCCAATTCTTTTAATCTTAAAGTACCTCTTAGAGCCTGGTCAGACAATTTTGATGGTGAGATTTTTGCAATATTTACGGCTTTTAGAGCTATTAGTGCTACTCCTGGCCAAAATATTGTATATAATACTCATAGATTCTCAATTAAGACAGTATCTGGCTACAACCAATTCCCATTAAAACTTGAGTTCGAGTGCAAACAACTTTTTAACTCATTTTTTAGAACTGGAAGAGAGGTCATTCTTCAATGGATCTCATCCTATTACAGCATTCATGGAAATGAACAAGATGGCCAAAGAGGCTTCGACGCTGCATCCAGTTTGCCTTATAATGCCTCTTCGAAACGCCAGCGACTTCTCAGGGACAAATTTCGTTAGAAAACAACATCCACTCTTACAGAGCTGGCAAATCTTGGTCTCTTCTGCTCAATGGCCAAAGATGTGCTCAGATTTCTGCCCTACCTGGGGTGTGGCATGTTTCAGAGTTACCGCCACACATGATTATCTGCAGGTCCATCTGTTTAAGATTGGCCTGGCTTATTCATTGCTTTGCCCTCTCTGTAAATCTGTACCAATGACTGGAGAGCATCTATCCGATTGCTCCACTGAGCTTCATGTTCTCTCGCAAAACAACTGCGGAGTTCTCCCTCCTGCTGGTGCAACATCTGCTTTATATTGGACTGCAAGACACCTTATGTCGGAAAGGACTTTGGCGGGCGTAATTTAAAAAAAAAATAATTTTGAGCCTCGATTAAGTAATAAGGATGATGCCCAAGCTGGTATTTCCTCTCCACGAAAAACAATTGATTTCAATTCAATCTGAAGCAACGATAGACTACAAGGCTATTTTCAGCCACGATCAAGGGGTGAAAACGAAAAAGATTTATTACAGTGGCGTAATGTACACCCACGCACTTTGGGGGGTCCAGGGTTTCTAAGGACCCCAAAGCCTGACTGACTCTGATTACGTACACTCATGAACAAAAAAAATTAGCGCACCAAGAAGGGGTAGGTCGTCAAAATGAAACGAAATTTCACATATGTAATGACTACTTTGATATAAGTAAATCATTAGAAAATCAAAGAAAAACAGTGAAAACAATTTATTACAGTGAAAAAGGCAAAAGAATGGAGGATTTAATACCCTGTTGAACCCCTTCTAGCGCAAATGCACGCAATACAATCGGGCATTGAGACATACAAGCTCTGTAGGATGTCTTGAGTCATTTTGTTCCACATTTGCTGTAGCCTTGCCTCGAGTTTGTTCAAACTCGTGGGATGCCCAACTCGCCATCCCAAATGATCCCAGATATGCTCGATTGGAGACAAATCTGGGGATCGGGCAAGCCAAGGAAGGGTAGTAACAGTGCGGAGACAGTCTTGTGACACCCTTGTCGAGTATTGTCTTGTTGAAAAATGGCTCCTGGGAGCCATTGCATAAGTGGCCACAAATGTGGTAGCAGGATGTCAGATATACCGCTGGGCTGTCATGGTGCCACGGATCAATACCAGGGTTGACCGTGTATTATAGGCAATAGCACCCCATACCATCACACCAGCTGTGGGAGCAGTGTATCGCTGTAAAGCAAAGGCAGGATTGAAGCGTTCACCACAGGGTCTCCACACACGAACACGATTATCATTAGTGATGAGACTGAATCTGGATTCATCGCTAAAGACGACCTGGTTCCATTCTGCTGAAGTCCAGTTTCCTTTTTTGCTGCACCACTCCAAACGGAGGTGTCGATGGGTGGGCATCAAGGGCAGCATATGTAATGGGCGGGGCGATCTCAAATGTTCTTCAGCCAGGCACCTTCGTATGGTTCGAGAAGACACAGGGGCCCTAGTGAAGATGCTACCTGTGCCTGGATGGCGGCCGATGAAGCAGTTGGCTGTATGCATGCATTTCTTACGATGTGGAGGTCTTCTTGATGACTGATCTGTCAAGGGCGTCCTGAGCCAGGACTTCGTGTAAATGACATCTCTCCAACACCTCCTAACAACACAATCAGAGCGGCCTAGTTGACGAGCTACTCACCTAGCTGATCACCCAGCTTCTATCATGCCGATGATTCTCCCCCTCTCAAACTGCGACAGCTCCTCATATTGTCTTCGAAAATGGCATAATGGCATGTCTACCTCAGCTCTTTCTTTGTAAATGATTCAGCACACTCAAACAAGCTTTGGTTACCTGTTTTATACACTACAGAGAACGACATTAAACGCCCACTAAAAGCTATACATGATGCACAAGCACGCTGCATTCTAATTATTTGCATATCTCCCCAACATGTACCTTCATACCAAGTTTCGTTACTATCCCGCAATTATTTCTTGGTGTGGTAATTTTTTTGTCCATGAGTGTATATATATATATTGTTACGAATTTTGCATAAAATAATGTAAATAATCTACATTTGGATGTGTAATGCATTACTCTAATATTTATTTTATGTCAAAATTGTAATATCATCACAAGCTACACTATCCCTTACTTTATAATAGTGATTCAATGGGATCTTGGCAAAATCTTGAAGATAGAGCCAAGTTGGCATTAGTTTTGCCAAATTCTAGAAATTAATGGAGAAATCAACAAAATTCACGATCTATGGAGCAAGCAGATTTTTCTTGAAGGATCCGCAAGGACTTATAAATATGGAAACCATCACTGGGACCGAGTTAGTCTTGTTTTAACTAGTGATTAGTTAGTTTTGTTCTGACTAGCAATTAGTAGACTTGCCTTGATGTGAAGACTATCGATTAGCTCGACTGTTGAGTAGAACGAGCGGTGATTGTGAATAATCTTTTGCATACATGCATTTAGACACTGATTATTGTGCCTGAGCATGGTTGAAGGTGTGAAGGCCTTATGAAATTTATTCTGCAAATTTTGCTGTGTATCCTGTATTTCAAGGATTGATTTTTGATAATAAATTCTCATCGCTTTTAAAGAACTGTCTAGTTCATTGTAACTGATTTGTATAAAATCCTAAAACCTCGTATCTGCGTAACAATATATATATATAAATTCAAAATGGCACAAGTATTAAAAATTTATTTAAAAATTCTGTTACATTTGTGATTTAAATGTAAAATTCAATAAGGTAAAAAATTATCTTACCTTATACGTAAAGCACTTGTTCTCATACTTTTTGAAAAAATTGAAATCAGGCACAGCTGAAAACAAAAATAAATAATAATTTTTAATTCCTGTTTTTAAATATGTAACACTTTTGTATAATTTGATCCTTCTGATTAACTGTTCTCACGGGTGATTTCTGAGACTGCATCTCATTAAAGATAAGTACCTATAATTTATGAATCATTTATAGTCTTGTTTACAGATCACGTAATCAGGTTTAACATTAAAGTAATAAAATGTGATTTAATAAGCAGTTTGCTTTTCTTATCAGTCCGATTCAATTACTTTTCAACCCCAATTGCATTTGGATCCCCCCAAGAACCAATAAATGAACCAATAACCCCTCAACCGATCTGAGGAAGAGGTAATGCGACACATCTTTATGAAAGGACTTCAATTTTTTTTTTTATCTGATATGATTTTAAGGGATATGAGACCTGCATTTATTGGCCCAACTTGCTGCTGGTAAAACTTTGGATGATCCCTTTTGAGGATTTTGGTTTATAAGGATGATAAAGCTTTTTCGTTCTTTTTTAGATATGCTGTATAATATTGTGTACAGAACCACAATAAGCATTTAAGACAGTTATTTATTAAGTCTGCAAAGGCTACGTGATGCTTCATGTTCTACATCAGAATGTCGCCCTTTTATAAGATTACAAAATATAAAGAAATAGATTTAATACCTGTGTTGCCATCTATTAAGTAGTAACAATTAATATCTAACATGCCCTTTTTTCCCAAAAAACATTGATTTCAATGAATAAAATTACTTAACAATGAATACAATTGCTTATTTAAAATTTACTTAATACAATACAACCAATTGTTAAGGACAACAAAACTTATTTAAACAATTTTACTAAGTTATAGTTTTACTTTAAAATTGTTAGTTAAATTTTTAACTCCTAGATTGATTATTAAACAAAAATATGTTTGTCAGAGTTCTTTCAATTGTCTCTATAGCAAACAGGCTTCGTTATATTTCTCGAAGACTTTCGTACCATAAGACTGCTCTGCTCACTATATGTTTCAATTGGAACTTGCAATCATTGGTTAACATTGCTTCTGTTTGCTTTAGGTATTGCATTTGACTGTCTGCAGAGTCATTTGGAATTCTAGAAATTTCAGTAGCATCACTGTTATAGAGATCTTCTGCAGTTCTTGTGACCACTGTAGATTATCATTCTCACTGTAGTCCAGTCGAATGTGAAATCCGTTCCTCCTGAAAATACCTCCACATCCTCTCTTTTTATTATATATGAGCAAGGTTGAGGAGCTACTTGAATTATAGTTCCTTGCTTCCAAGGCTCTTCCATTTTTTTGTTTATACCATACTTTAGCATTTTGATGTAGCACAGGCAACACTGTTGCATGCTTGTTAGCATATTTATTTTGAATGATCTGCCTTTTTCTCAAAGCTTCTCTTGCTCTTTCAACATCAAATGTAGATTTTAATAGGCGTAGATGTGATGGCAGGAAAGTTCTTAGCTTTCTTTCCATTAATAGTTCAGCTGGTGATGGCATGTCCTTTGCTGGTTGTATCCTATAGTCAAGCAATACAGCATACAAATCTTTTCCCTTTTCTGCAGCTTTAGTAAGAGAATTTTTTACTGTTTGCACTGCTCTCTCTATTTGTTCATTTGCTCCAGGAAAATGAGATGGTGCAACATGATGTTTAATACCCAATTCTTGGAAGAAATTCATCATCAAATTTGAGTTATAAGGTGGTCCCCCATCACTCACTTACACACTTCTGGTATTCCATGTGTTACGTAAATGGATTTCATGACTGCAATGACAGATTGTACTGTTAAGTGGTTTCAGTTCAACATACTTGAACAAATAATCTATCATTAGCAGATGTTCTTTGCCTTTTAAACAAAAGAAATCACATGCAACTTATTGCCAAGGTCTGCCTGGAATTTCTGGATTGATAAGAATTTTCTTCTGGTTTTCACTTTGATTTTTCTGGCAGATCTTGCATTTGGACACATATTCCTCAGCATCTTTATTCAAGTTAGGCCAATAAAAATATTCTCTGGCTTTGATTTTACTGGAAACTATACCTTTGTGTGAAACATGCAATAGTTACAATATTTCTTTTCTATATTTTACTGGTACCACTTGTCCTCAGCAAATAATTCCTTCTTTTGTGGAATATAATCTTCTTTGCAATGCCAATAAGGTTGTGCAGCTATTTTTTTCTTTTTCTGTCACCAACCGTTATTAATCTTTTAGCATGTTCCATTATAGGACCATCAATTTTGTAATTTTCTGAAAAATTCAATTTTATTCACATTGTTCTGTAAAAATTATTTTTAAGACCAAAAATATGGATTATTTTTTTGGAATTGAATTACTCTTGAAAAACTTAATTGTCTCTCTCAGAAAAAAAATTCCAATTTATGCATTTTTTTTTTTTTTTTTTTTTTTTCATTGGGCAAAATTTAAAATTTCATATAAAATTCAAAATTTAAAAAATATTTTTATTATTTGGTGGAAGTAATTAAAAATGATCGCTTTAACAATAGACTGCAAGATATAAAAAATATTGTTATTTTTTTTTTACTTTCGGGTAAGAAATTTCAATGTTTAAGAATGGAACATTGGTGTGTAAAGGTATACTTTTTAATGTCTGAACACTAAAATCTTTTAAAAATGTGTCAGAAGAAGACACTTATGGTTATTGACTTTCGTTTCAGCTCTCCCACCCCCTTTCACCTGTTTCTAGACAATCTCAAGTGAATTTCTCAGCTGCAGCAAAACTGCACATACATTTGTTGGTAAATGTTGTGTATTACTTTATTAGTGTTACTTCACTGTGTTACTTTTATTTAGTGGATATCACCAAGTACCTGGAGATTTATACTGGAGCATACAAGATTTATCAGTCCTTATTGTTTCTACTGAAATGCCTAGACGTAGATTCAGAAAGATAAAAAGATTCTTTCATATTATCGACAATAACAAGTTGAAATCTGGAGATAAAATGGGAAAATTTTTTGCTTTTTATGTAGAACTTGAGAAAAATTTTCAACAGTTCAGCATCTTTCATTCTAAACTGAGTATAGATGAATCGATGGTCCTTTATTAAGGTCACCATTCAGTCAAAATGTTTATTAAAGGCAAGCCGATTAGGTTTGGATATAAAATATGGATGTTGTGTTCCAGCAGTGGCTATCCTTACTCTATGAAAATTGAAGGTGGAAAAAAAACAGAAATAAAAAACTCTCCTCTTGGATTTAGAGTAGTGCAGGAACTTTTATCCAGTGTTGAAAGACCCAACATAAAACATTCTTTGACAACTTTTTTTCATCGCTCAAACCGTTAACAGAACTGACTGAAAAGAATTCAAAAGCAAATGGTACAATTCAAAATAATCACACAGGAAGATGCCCTTTTGAAATCTCCAAAGGAAGCAAAAAAATTGCTAAGAGGTAATTTCGATAACCAAAGTGTCGGACAAGTGTACAATTGCCATTAGAAAGACAGTGCTGTAGTAACTATAGCATCTAATAATGTAACACATGAGCCTGTCATTAAAACAAAGCGATTTTGCCATGCACAAAAAAAGAAAATTGATATTTGTTAACCAAATCTTATAAAAACATACAATGAGGGAATGGGAGGTGTTGATTTACTAGACAGACTTCTTGGAACATATAGGTCTCTGTTTAGAAACAAAAAATGGTATTGTAATCTATTTAGCAATGCACTAAACATGGTGTTGAATATGTCAGAAAAACACAATGAAAAAATGCCTCGAGCACCAAAAAAGATTTCACGAGAAATGTTTTCCTATCTACGACAGACAGTAAAAATAGCTTGGGACATAAAAGAACACATATAAAAAAACAATAATATATTTTGTCTTCATTTCTCATTTTAAAGAAATTTGTCAAGTCTGTATTTTTCTAGTAATTTTTTTTTTGCTTTATTATACTATTAGCTTTGCAGATTTCGATATGATGGTTATTTGTTTTCTTCTTTGCCCTACTGATGTTTTCCTTTATTGAGTGTATTTCTAATAAGTGATTGTAATTTTCTGTAAATGTATAAATTCCTGTTTATAAATTATATTTCAGCTTAATCTGTTTTATTTTGGAATTATATTTAAAAGTTTACTTCAGAGGTGGCGCCAGTAGGGGTACCCCTCGGGGAAACTGTCCCCTCCCCATTGGGGTACATTTAAAAAATTCAGCAGGGAAATAATGATAGATTTTTCTCGTTCACATGCAAATTTTTAGTTTTTTCACCCCATTTTAATTTTTAGATTTTTAAGGCCTATTTCAATGGTTTGTTGGGTATCATGCCCCCCCCCCCTACAATGGAGAGTGCTGAAAGCCCATGGGGAAATGTTTAGATACTACTCTTACAAATGAATATAATAATTGATTTTTGTATTAAAATGACATTGGTCACACTTTAAAAAAAACATGTACGAAAACTAAATGGTACCCGTCAATATTCCATTTTTCAAATATGCTAAAAAATTTTTTTTTAATAGATTTTATGTTTCAATTTTAATTTGATTTTTATCAAAATTTAGTTCATGTTACCTTTCAATTATAGTGCGGCATTTAAAAGGTTAATGTGAAACAACACATCATGCATTTCAGGATCACCTACTGTCAGACGACTTGCTACTTCCTCCCCCTTAGTTGGTGAAGCTTGTGTTAACAGATTTATTCTCACAGTTGCCTCCTGGCCTAGAGCTTCAACAAAATTATTAGTGGTCGATTGTGCCCTTGATAGAGCATCTGCTATAATTAGGTTTTTTCCTGGAACATATTCCAACTGAATATTATATTTATTGAGTCGAAGTAACATACGTTGGAGATGAGGAGATATTGTATTGTATGGTTTCTTACTAAGGCCCAGTATTGGCTTGTGATCTGTCTGGACTGTGACAATCCTTCTGTAAGTATAATAGATGAAATGCTCCAACCCATATATCACAGCCATTAGCTCCTTTTAAATTTGAGCATAACGTTGTTGTGCTTGTGTTAATGATACAGATCCATAGGCTACTGGCTGACCTTCTTGATGAAGCACAGCTCCAAGTCCATTTTTGCTAGCATCAACAGAAACAGTTACTGCCTTGTTTCCGTCAAAATATTTCAAACAAGCAGATTTCATTATGGCTTGTTTTATCAGCTCAAAATCCCTCTCTAAGTCTGTATCCCAGATCCACACAGGGTCTTTTTTTAGAAGCTGCCTTAGATTGTACGTTAAATTTTATAGATGTGGTGTATATTTTGCTAGATATGTTACCATACCGAGAAATCTTTTGCAAATCTTCTTCGCAGTTAGATGGCTCTAATTTTCTTGGGATCTGGTTTAATTCCTTCATCGGACAAAGCCTGACCCAGATAGTTAAGGGAAGTTTGTGATATAGCTGCATTTTCAATACATTAAAATTTTAAATTGGCCTTTCTTGCTTTCAAGAGTATTCAACGCAATAATCTGCAGTGTTCTTCCACAATAGATGAACCCAGTGCAATATCATAAAAGTAAGGATTTATATCTATCTTTTTCATAAATTCTATCCATTGCCTTTTGAAATTCTTCAGGAGCAGAGTTCAGGCCAAATGGTAGTACTAAAAATCTGTACCACCCCCAAGGTGTACAAAATGTGGTTAGATATGAAGATTCTTCATCTAATGGTAACTGCCCAAAAACAACATTTAGAAAAGAAAACACTTTACCACCTTACAGCTTTGTAATTAGTGCATCTGCAGTAGGGATTGAGTAATGAGGATTTTGAATAGTCTCATTCAGTGGCCTGGGATCAAGACAAATTCTTAATTTCTTAGGTGAGTCGATTACAACCATGTTGCTCACCCACTCAGTTGGCTCTTCAACTTTGCTTATGATGCCTGCTTCTATCATATTACTTAGTTCTTCTTTAACTTTGTTATGTATAGCAGGAGGCACTTTATGGGGGACTGCTACATGAGGAACAGAATTTTCTTTTAATTTAACTTTTACAATTCTTTTAAGTCTTCCTATACCAGTAAAAACATCAGCAAATTCTTTCACAATTATTTTGAGTTTCGATAGGGCTTTTATAGATCATATTCAACCTCTGGATCAGGCCTAAAACTGGACATCCTCCCATACCTTTTTTTTTTTTTTGAAGCAAACAAAATATTACTACATGCATCATTGTATTATGTCAAAGTAGTATGCTACACATTCATTCTGAATTTGCATTTAGTGCAATCAAAAGGATATTTTAGGTTAATGAGAACAGGATTTTAAAAAAAAAAAAAACTTCACAAACTCTTCTTTAGAAACATAAAATCTTATTCACAAAAGTTTCATAATTTTATCAGAAGTCCAAAATCTATTTCAAGTATATTCTCAACTGAAAATGTATTTCCTTATTTGAATGAATTCAACATTCACTCTTTTTCAAATGCTTTGTTCCTTATTAAATGTTAAAAGAAAAATATATGCTCATCAATGTGTTGTGGTGAGCAGAGGTTAACATAACACTGATAACTGAAGTGGAAGGTAACATAATGATACACTGATAACTGAGCGCAGTGAAGGCTCTTCGCTTAGCTTGACCAAAGTGGGAGGTCAAAGGTTCAGCATTGTCCTGTTTTTTGGGTACTTTCCCATTAGAAACAGTAATCATAGGGAAATCATTAGTTATAATAGCAGGAAGTTTATCCTTTATTGGAGTCTGCCACATGTATTTTGAGCTGTCCGCTTTCATTGTTTCTATCTGTAATCAATAGAAAACAAACATACACACATGAATTTAATAAAAGAAACAATATCAGCTCTCTAATACATTGATTTATCATGTAACCATTTAAATTGCAATGTGCCAAATTATTAATGAATTGCACGTATTTTGATCCAACATTTAATTTTAAAAACTGGTTCCAAAAGTGAGCTGCATACATTGTCGTTCTGAAGCATCAACAGATTATGGTTTAGACAGTTTGAACAGAATATTTCTGTTGCCAGTTTTATAAGTTTCTTCTGTATTATAAAGAATCTTATTTGAACGTGCAATATTCTTCAGAAACTTAACACTCTTGTGTTCTTTTTTAACATCTATTACTTCTGCCATATAAAAATGTTTAGTTTTTTTTGCCTTGTATTTTTGTTAAACAAAAGTCCCCCTTTTCAATACTATCAGTTACTGTAGAATTTGCATCATCAGTGGAATGTGAGAATCTTCAATATCTGATAATTCTTATATTATCTGCATTAGGTTTTGACCATTTTATTCAGTCAGGATTTCTAGGTATCTAAAAAGTTAGGAATTTATAATTGCTCATTAAGAGAAAAATTTAATTGAAATATCATAAAAATCTCATTTAGAATGATATTATTTTTATAACTATAAAAAATTGGGGTTTTTTGTTAATTAAATGCATTCTTATGTTTGTATAAATAAAATAATGCTGAAAAATAACAATAATGGTAGCTAAGATATTTTTTTATAAATCAAGCATGTTGAAAGTTTAAGAACAAAATATACACTCCTCTCATTTTAATAACATCCAATAATAATAAAAAACTTGACTAAATCAAAATGGTTCAGATAATTAAGACCATTTTCCTCTTTTTTATCATGAAAACTTTTTAATAAAATAATAACATAAAGAATATTAATTGCAATTGTACCTAGGTACAAGGCAACTATGTGGCCCCAAGTACAAGACTAGGTAATTTTTTACAAAATGTCTTCTGCAGAAAATCCACATGGAGAGAGGATTTATTTAAAATCTTATTTAGTACTTAATGCTACAAACAAAATTATATACAAGAAAAAAATTCAAAGAAAATTTTTGACTTACTTTGTACAACAATAAAAGAGATGAGAAACAGAACTTTACTTGGACTATGTAAGCATGTTTTACATTTATAACTAACCACAACTTTCTTTTGAAAAATTTCAAAATGAATGCCAAAGTAGGAATTGGTGTTCCAACTCACCCAACTGAGTAATAAAACTTAGAACTAGGTATTATTCAAATAAAATGGGGTGGCCCTAGGTACACAGGTCTTCCTTACTCAGATTTCTTATGTTTTTACTTGTATGTAACATGCTTTCATACAAGAGTTTTTGTACCAAAGGTGTATTAATTTTTGGTACTTACATATTATCGCAACTTTATTGTCCAGATTATATGAAATTAAATACGTGGTTGTGTCAATTAAGCATGTACAACACGTGGAGGATCAGGGTCGCTAACTTGATGAAGTATTCTGAACGTTGGCATTGTTGCGATAATATGCAAGTACCTAAATTTTCTCTACCTTCCTTTAGGACCAGTTGATTTTCTCTGTTAAGCCTAAGTCCATTTCAAAATTCATGTAAAATCCTTGCTCTGATAAAATATCCCAAAATTTATGGTTCATAATCATTCCAAATTCCATAAGTTCTAGATCACACAGGCATGATCACAGGACTTAGAAAAGGGAAGATTTTCAGATAAAGAAATTCTCTTCACGGTTATGAGAAAGAATGAAATGTATAACAGCAAGTATGATTCCTCTACTGAAATCGATTCTAATTTAGAAGAGGGAGACACTGTTGAAAATAAATGCTTTATATAGAGAGAAACAAAAACATTTGGGAAGAACGTAATTTTAAAGGAGACAACTGGTACACATCTTATCCACTTTCAGATGAACTTTTGAAGAAAAAAAAAAATATTGCTGGAACAATAAGAGAAAATAAAGAAATTCCAAATTTTTTTTAAATTTAAAAAACAAAGTTTACTCCTATATGTTTAGTTTTAATAAGATAAAGGTTTTTTAAAAAATTAAGATCCCGTGAAAACATCGCACTCACTCACGACTAGATTAAAGGAGTGTATAAACAATGTGCTGAATGCCCTTATAAAAAGAATAGAAAAACTAAATTTAAGAGTGAAAAATGTAATAAACAATGTATTTCCTACTTTTCTTTCTTTTTTATACAAATTTTATGGTATAATCAGAACCTAAACATCCTTGGGGGTGTGAGATACCCTGCGCAAGAACTTTAGGCCATTTTTTTCGCATGAGTGATGCAGGGTTATAAGATAAATCAGTACTTACATACATGGCAATAATTGTTGGCAATACCAATTTCGCATGTGTCATATGCGCTGAATTGCCAATCATATGCTTCATTTCATATAATGTCGCCAAAAGGTTGTGATAATATGCAAGTACTGATAAATCCAATTTAAACAATGTCGAGATCAATTATTAATAAAACAAAATAGTCGTTAAATATTATTAATCAAGATCATTTAATATTTATATGTAATGTCTAAAAATAAAAAGCATTCTTGAAATATAGATTACATTCAATTTTACTAACTAATTTTGCTCATTCTGTAATTTCTGTTCAGTAAATTTTGATTCTTTCAATATTCGAAAATGAGAGTGAAAGGAATCAAAGTATATTGAAATTGTTGAAGCTCTTTAAATAATTTTTTTATGAGAACTTTTAACGCATTTTCCATAAATTTACTAATAAGCTAAAAAGGTTATTTAAAACTTACAAGAAATTAAACTCCTAAAAATTATAGTTTAAAAAAATAAAAACACTTTTATAGTTAATCGAACTAAAAGGAAAAAATAATTCTTAATATAAGAATAAAATGATTAGCGAGACAATGTCGTGATAAAAATGTGGGGTGACATTAATATATATTTTCTCGTTAATCATTTTATTCTTACATTATGCATTATTTTTTACTTTTTTAAACTATAATTTATTTTTCATTTTTTAGTTCGATCTACAATAAAAGCATGCTTTTTTAAAATTTTTTAAACTATCATTTATTTATTTCCATTTTCAAAGAAAGTGGGCAATTGTTTATATTATAATAAGAAATTACTGACATGAGTGTTTTCGCTTTAGAGTTGTAACAATCTTTCAGTCACCAAATCTGGAAATGGGAAATTGTTAATCATCATGATCCTTATCAGGACAATGGAACAAAATTATTCTATTGTCATCAGTCCTTGAAAAGTGTGCAAAATTTCGAATTAATCAGACCTTTTAGAGTGGGTAAAAATATAGTTCAAAGATTCTGTTACATACAGGAGAAGCTTATGAAAGAGTCTAAAAAGATTACTAATTGAAAAAGAAAATTTATTTTGTAAACTTGCCTTTTTCAAACCATGCAAGGCATTTTCGAGTTCAATATGAAAGTAAAGTTAAAATTATTAAGATGATCAACCATTCTCCTTTTATAGATCCTGTCCTTCCTCGAAAAGTGTCCTCCTTTTTCAATATTTTAAAACAGATCTGTTAATCTCTGTATTCAGAGATGAACCAAACATGTTTCCAATATGTCGAGGAATAGTCTGAAACAAATATCACAGGAAATAACAGTTTTCAATGGTGTTTTTGGACTTTATAACAAGTAAATTGGGCAGATATAGAAAACTGTGTTGCTTTTTTTATCAAAAGAAATGCCTGATATTAAAATCATTGACAATGGTCAGTTTGCAGACTGAATGTATATTTAAATTATAATAAAACTGAAACAATTGGAAAATCAACATGCTGAAATTGATAAGATGGATTGAAATACTTAACCATTTCAAAAATAAGCACACCACATAAGAAAATTTAGTTATTCTTTTTTAATTTACATTGTGCTGCCCTGGAACTAATGCACTAGTTGAGTCTTTTCAGTTCGTAATTTATGGACAAGTCAGAAATCAAGATTGAATGTTGATATTTTTTAGTTGCAGTACTTATAGTAAAGATGAAAGGTAATTTTTGCTCCGAAATTTCCGATAAATTATAAAATATATTGAGAAACGAAACAATGCATTTTTGTTTGAATTAATAAAATGTTTCACACATTTACGTTGAAACTTTTTCTTAAATTTTTCGTTCTCCTTTTCATTTTAAAAATCTGGTCACCTTAAAAATATTCCAAAGTAACACAATTATTTGCCTGAATAATTTAAACAAAATGACTTATTATGAATCAAGTAAATTATATTACATTTATAACAGTAATCCGCCAAAATAAGGTGAATATTTCTCCCATTAAATTTTTCGTTCAAAGGCAGTTACTTAAGAAATACACATGAGTATACATTTAACTCAAAAATCAAAACAATCTTGTACTCATGTGTTCTTCCGCGGGTAGCGTGGTAGATACAAAAAATAGTTCGGAAGATTTATGAGAATTAAATTTGTTGTTAAGCCCCAATTATCAAAATATGTAGCCGATATATTAAAAGAGTTTCTGCAATCCTGAATATCTTTTTTAATTTTTCCGAAAGCATTAATTAGCATTTTTGGGGATTTTGAGTACATATAAGGAATCAAATTCAATCAAGGCATGCGGTCAAATCTGATGCAAACATTCTCATTTCAAAATGAGTATGTTTACGTACTCATTTTTGAGTAAATCTTTTTTCTCTGTGTGTCGACAGAAATTCTCTCATTAGTATTACAATTTGTGGGCATCTCATCTCTTAAATGTGTTACAGAATTTTTTTTTCATTGGAAAGTATGTATTTTAACAAAATTATCTATTGTTATGTATTTAATAATGAACATAAAGTTTTCAGGATATCAATTTAAATAAAAATGTGTTATATATATAGCATCAAATTCTATGTTTATAAATAGATATGTGTTAGCATCAAATAAAATGTGTATAAAGATACTGTTTTGCATAAAAATGCTCAATTGTGTTAAATGGTTTGTATTAGTGATTAACTGAGTTATAATTATGTGATGAGAATTGAAACTAAAGTGTTCTGGTATTCTTTCTTGTAAATAGGAAGTTTTCTGTATATTATATATTATAAAATTACCCATTGTGTATGTAAATATGAAAATTGATTTTTTTAACACACTATTGAATTTGATATGTTTCATAATAGTTCACAAAATTAATGTGTTGTCATTGCAGAGTAACTGATTACTTGAATTCTAATGTAAATATGCAATATTGTTGCTAAAAGTATAGCTGAAAATTACTGTTTTTGTTTCTTAAATATGTATTGATGACTTAATTTTTTTAATATATTTGTTTAAGGATCACATACTATAATAACTTATTATCATTGAATATAATTGGTACATATAGTACACTGCTGGACAATTGCTAAGGACGGATCACAACATTAAGCGAGACATGAGGCCTAGTAGGATAAAATATAGTTGCCACACTGTTCAGACATTAGAATAAAGAATATTTATTGTTCTGGAAAGTACAAAAGCTGTGAAACATCTGAAAGAAAAAAAAAATGTTCATTTGATCTGCGTACGGAGAAATGGAACAATGCATCTAAAAGTCAGCAGGTACCTTAAAGAAAGGTATCAGTACGGGATATGTCCACCGTGGAGTGTGATGCAACATTCCACACATCGTACCATACTTTGCACAACATTATCCAGCAGCTGATGAGGGTGTTCTTGTTTATCGGAGGATAGTTTCGACCAACAACTTGCCTCCCCAAAGCATCCCACACATTTTCAATGGAGTTTAGATCTGGAGAACGCGCTGGCCATACGAGACGTTGAATACCCTCGCTGTCTAGACAATCCTGAACAGCGAGTGTTCGATGACATGTTGCGTTGTCATCCATAAAAACAAATTTATCACCGATAGCACCACGGAAAAGACAAACATGAGGAAGTAGAACTTCATCAATGTATCGTTGGCCTGTCATAGTCCCATTTGCAACCACATGTAGGCGCGTGCGGCCATTGATCATGATGCCGGTCCACACCATGATACTGCATGTCGGATATCGGTCCTTTCCTGGATATTTTCTGGACGATAAGCAGTACCCCTCGCGCCAGATCAGTTGGCGTCTACAATCCAATGACAGACTGAACCTACTCTCATCTGAGAATAGTACGCATGCCCAGTCCTGTTCAGTCCAATTGTGATGCTCACGACACCATTGCAAACGGGCAGTATGGTGCTGTCTGGTCAATGGGACACACACAACAGGTCTGCGTGCATATAGTCCTCCTCCCCTCAATCGCCCGTTCCGCCCAGGAACACCCACTCGCCAGCTAAAAAGCACACTTTGAGGGGGCTGCAGGACTTGAGGGGGAAAATTATTTTAAATCTCAACAATGAAACTAAACAGTTCAAAAAACTGTATTGGTAAGGGAAAAATTTAACATAAAATCACGAAATTACTAGTAGCGAAAAATAAGCACAAGAAATTTATTTTAAGCTTTATAATTCTTAATTAAGATGTTAGATATTTGATTCAAAATGGGGGGCAGGGAACTATGATTAGATGAATTCATGAGACAAATCATGACATGTGCATAAATAATTATTTCATGCTGTTTTTAACCACACCTGCATAAATTGTTTTCTTTATCCACACCCTGAGAAACCCCATATTTAGTTTCTAATAAGGTTTATAAATCAATTCAAACTTTAAGAGATGCAGTGATTATATATTCTGAGAGAGCAGAAAGCAAAGGAAAATTTATTGCCTATTTGCAAATTAACTGTTTAAAAGAAGAAATAATCAGCAAAAAGATGCAGATAAAAATAATAATTACCAAGCATTCTTCTGGGGAAGTGATTCTTAGTTTCCACGCATCAAGTATCTGCATCCAAATTTTATCTCTTGTTCTTTAAGGTACCTTCAAGAAAGAAATAAGAGTAATGCCATACGCAAGGATTTATGATGTTAAATAATTGAAATTATATGCCTTAATACATTTAAGTAAACTTCTATTAGTGGTTAAAAAAACAAAACATTTTTCTTTTTTTTAGTTTTCCAAAGCAAGGTTCTCTATTCTTTAAGCTAACAAATAGAAAAAGTCAAGCAGCATGCTGGAAATCCTAATAACATTAAATACACTTAATGCAAATTCATGTTTTTAAAGCACCCAACATCTACTGTGAAGTAAAATATTTATTTTATTATTCAAATCTAATAATAAAATAATTCTTCTCTCAAAAGTATACTCAGATGGTTAAATTTTAACCTAACTAAAGTGACAGCATTACTAGAAAAGCAAAAAAAGACCAGAAGGAATAACAATATACATTTATAAATCACCACACAGATTTAATCTCCTTCCAAATATCAAATGCTCGTAATAAAATGCCACACTGTCAATTACTATGCAGAAGAACTATCTCACTAAATAAGCCCAATTTTTTATATAATATTTTAATAATTGCAGGATTACAAGTTGTATCTCCCCCCATAGGAACCAAAAATAATTGTCCCCTTTACCTAGAAATTACACACACCAACAAATAAAAAATATCACTGAATCTTATGAAAATGTTAAAAAGGCAAAAAGAGAACGCAAAACCCCATTTTTCCAACACCACATTAAAATGTACTCTAATACAGAGAGGGATCTCTCTCTCTCTCTCTCGATTCATTTCTATAAAACATCTCTAATACTAGTTAATAATAATAAAAACCTAAAGTGGTAGAATTATTAGAAAAAAAAAAATAACACAAGGGGCAACTATACGCATTTTACAGTTATCAATTTAATTTTTCATAAAATATGATTCAGATTCCCTTACTTACGTTACCACATGGACGAATACTATATTCAAAAACTACCTCACTGATTAAACCATTTATGACATACATTAACAGAATTGTAGCACAGCATTTAAATAATTCTCATGATTACAAGACAAATTGCACGAAAGGAAATAAAGATATACAGTGCATGCCCAGCCATTATTTACACGAAAAGACAGGTACAAATCATGTGATCTGTAAAAAAAAATTAATAGAAAATTGCATTTACATTATACCAATGTAAAATGACCTCTGGCAGTGACAGAAATATCTTATTCTAATTTAAGAACGAGTATATTAATTGAAGTTCTCCCATTTTAACACGTTACAAATTTATTAAAGGTTTTAACTCATAATGCAAATTATTAACCAGGTATTTCAATAAGCAAACAGTAATGGAGGCAATAATTAATGGAAAAACACTTCTGTGAATGGTGGGCAGCATAAAAAAGGCCTCTTTCCACATGATGTAAACAAAATACCCTTTATTTCAATGATATATTTAATAAGTACTCTAAAAATATATTATGTAGCTATGATAAATTAAATTATTACAATACATCATATTTGAATAATGCCTGGTGAGGGAATAATTTCTAAACATTTAATTTAAGAATAAAAAAAGGAAAAATCTGTGTATCACACCAAAATGATTTAATGCAGACAAATTTCAACATGACTGGTCTGATGGCATTTCTGCAATGAAAAATAAATGCAAAGAGAAACATTGAAAAAATAACACAAATGCAATCTTGGGGTGGTGTGGTAGTTTTGAGAGGAGGTGCCAGCTCAGGAGTTCTGATCATCACTTGAGTGAGGCTCAAAATTGAAAGGTCCGTCTCCAATTACCATTGCGCTGCTGTATAGTGCAATGCAAACATAGCTCTCCCTCACACACAAATTTATCTTCTGACAAATGTATTTCAAACGCTCTCGCTTAATGCCACATTGTAAAATTCTGAATATGATATCCAGATATTATACATATATATGCAAGAAAATTACAAAATACATGGTGCATATCTGAAAAAATTATCAAAAAGGACTGTAAAATAACCGCAAAATAGCAAACTCCTCACAGGACACAAAAATAACCTCTGGCAGGAACATTTAAATAATTCTTATAAATACAAGACAAACCACACCACAGCAAAGAAAAAGACATACAGAGCATGCCCAGCAATTAATGATACGAAAAGTGAATTACAAATCATATGATCTGTAAAGCTGATAAAAAATTAATAGAAAATTGCATTTACATTATACCAATGTAAAATGACCTCTGGCAGTGACAGAAATATCTTTTCTAATTTAAGAACGAGTATATTAGTTGAAAAGTTTTCCTATTTTAACACGTTACAACTTTATTAAAGGTTTTAACTCATAATGCAAATTATTAACCAGGTATTTCAATAAGCAAACAGTAATGGAGGCAATAATAAATGGAAAAACACTTCTGTGAATGGTGGGCAGCATAAAAAGGCCTCTTTCCACATGATTTAAACAAAATACCCTTTATTGCAATGATATATTTAATAAGTACACTTTATTTTCAGTGCCTTCAAAATGTCTCTGATTTTCAAAATCTAATAATTGAACATTTTCTAACAGAATCTCATAGGCGGTGGCACTAATCAACATGTCGTTGACAAGTTTCTTGGACACAGCACACATGATTGGAACCGATCCATGCTTTCCATCGTCTATTTTTAAGTTAAATAGTTTAAGAGCAGCTATTTCCTTTTCACCAAATGCCGAAATGATTTCGATAGTTCCCTCACCTTCTCCACAACCTTTATCGATCAAATCTTCGTGTAAGACTGATATTTGTGCTCCTGTATCGATTACACGCTTTTATGGACGTTTGTCCACATTTGATATCAACTAACTGAAGATCATCAATTCCATTCCTTGTATTGATGGGAACGGAGACTGATATTGAAACTGCCGCGTTGCGTGGTTAGGCATTCTTCACTACAACACGGTTGAATTAAATAACAATAACATTTATTATCTTTAAAGATTAAATGAGCAATTAAGAGGTAAGCTTTCAAGAACTACAGCACATGGAACCAGGCACGCTACAATAATAACAGATCAATTCAGTTCAGTTTTGGAGTCGTTATGTTGAGCTGTAAGGTCGCTGCATACTCCCCTTCCAGTGTCAACGATACCTAGTTGGAAGATGAACTTTGCGACCAGAACGTGTAGATGGCTGGGTAGGCGTTGAAGCTGTTGGAACAGATTCCACAGTAGCAGGTGTTGAAGCTGTTGCATTAGGTTCCACAGTAGCAGGTGTTTCATTCTTGGTTTGAGGTAGTTGCAAGTCCTCAGTGTTAAGAAAAAAGGCAGGTTTGCATCTATCAATAGATACAGATACCCGTTTACCATTGATGTCAAGGAAAAACACTTTATCCTTCCTTTGTAAGACTTTGAAAGGGCCATCATAGGGTTGTTGAAGTGGACGACGTAACATGTCTCGGCGAAGAAAAACATGTGTTGCTTCCAACAGTCCTGGATGGATAAAAACTGGGCGTTTGCCATGGTGTTTTGGTGGTTTAGGGTGAAGTGATTGCATGTGAGACTTAAGTTTCAAACAAAATTCACAACATCATCGTCTGGCTTGGAAGAGTCAAACATCTCCCTGGCAGTCGAATAGTGGTCCCAAAAACTAATTCGGTAAAATCCTAGGAGGACCCACTGCTGTTTTTGGCGCCAAAAATTTTTCGCCAAAAAGCGCCAAATTGAAGGTTTTCAAAAGGCGTCAATGACGAAAAACTCTTGGGAAGCGCATGCGTCAGCGGAGGGGGAGGAGGGGGGGGATGAAATGGGCGTTTCGCAAAGATGAAATCGAATAAAGACATTAAATTAATCATTATATAAAGAAAAAAACGGAGAAAGCAATGAAATTCATTTTAAAAAAGTATTCTAAAACCAGTGTGTACAACATGATTTACATTTTTAAAAAAAGGACGAAAGGGGCGTTTCGCAAAGATAAAATCGAAGAAATACATGAAATCAATTTTAAAAAATGTTAAAAGCACTTACCTTACGCTTGCATTTCGTCATGATCTGTTGGTGGATACACCCTTGCGATGGATGCAAGGAGTTTATGAAAATTCTCATTCACCAACTTGTGATCGTAAGATCGCCGCCACATGTCTTATTAACTTTGTCATATTCTTATTAACTTTCAAGTCATTCATCACGAACTCATTCATGCTCTTGCCAAACCAATATCTCGTCAAACGCAAGATAATAGTTATAGCAAGTTTGGTTTCGCTAAACCAAGTGCCCTTTCTCACACTCCGAACGACGTCGTGGCGATTATCTTTCGACTGGTTGCGGCAACGCCATTCGTAGCCGTCAACCGTTCCCTTTCGCTTTTTGCAAACGCATATTTTTTTTTTTTTACACCTCGAACATTCATAACGAGAAGCAATTAAATTAGCTTTCATACACCATTCTAACGTCTCTTTCTTCCCCTATGTGCCCAGGAGCACAAAGAAACCTATCGTAGCCTCACTTTAAAGTAATTTCCTTTCACACGCCATTCTTAACAACCTCCAGCGAAGTCAAATGTCAAAATGACGTTTTTCGGAAAAGGCGTAAAATGTTGCACTTTTTTAGGGTTGCCATTTTTTTCGGTGATTTGAAAATCCAAATTTTTTGATGAAATGGAAAGGTTACCATATTGTAACCTTTATCGCTAAAAATTTGGCGACAAAAATTTGCGACCAAAAGTGGGTCCTCCTAGGATTCAACCACTAATTCAGCTGGGGTACACAGAATATCTTCTTTAAGAGAAGCTCGTAGACCTAGTAAGATGATAGGGAGTACTTCTGTCCAACGCTCAGTAGCATGGCATTTGATTGCACTCTTCAATGGGCGGTGCAATTCTTCGATCATCCCATTAGCTTGAGGGTGGTATCCAGTTGTACGACACTTCTGAACACCAAGTAGTTTGCTAAGAGCTTTGAAGAGCGAGGACTCAAACTGCCTGCCCCTGTCGGTTGTGAGAATTGCAGGAGTTCCAAAGCGAGACACCCAAGAGGAAAAGAAGGCCTCAGCCACAGTCTCAGCAGTTATGTCTTTGAGAGGTTGGGCCTCTGGCCATTTCGAAAAACGGTCAATCATTGTCAGGCAATAGGTGTAGCCATTTGATGGAGGTAGAGGTCCAATGAGATCCAGATGAACATGATCAAAATGTTGGGAAGGTTCTTGAAATGATGAAAGAGGTGATCTAGTATGACGATGAATTTTGGATTTTTGGCAAGCTAGGCAGTGTCTTGCCCACTTAGCTACATCTGATGAGATTGATGGCCAAACAAAACGCTGCTTCATCAAATGCACTGATCGACGTATGCCAGGATGGGATAAATTATGCATAGCAGAGAAAACATCTTGGCGATGCTGTTTTGGGATGTAGGGTCTGGCTGTGCCCGTTGATAGATCACACATAATTTCAGTAGACGAATTGGGAAAAGTTACCTTTTTGAGTTCCAAGGAAGTTCCAGATGCTATTAGGGTGTGAAGCTCCTGATCAGTCTGTTGTGTCTCAGCAATACAGTCATAGTCAATTTGACTTGGGAAGGTGATTGCAGAAACACGAGAGAGAACATCAGCAGCAATATTGTCAGATCCTGGAATGTGTACAATATTTGTGGTGAACTGAGAGATGAAATCCAGCTGACGGATCTGCCGTGGAGAACACTTGTCACTTTTTTGCCTAAAAGCATAAGTGAGGGGCTTGTGGTCAGTAAACACTGTGAAATCTCTAGCTTCCAGCATATACCGAAAGTGTCGGATAGCCGAGTAGATAGCAAGGAGTTCACGGTCGTAGGCACTGTAAGACTTTTCAGATGAAGTAAGTTTTCTGGAAAAGAAAGCCAATGGCTGTAGCTCAGAGTCCACAACTTGGTGAAGTGCACCTCCTATGGCATAATCAGAGCGTCCACATGAAGAGCAAGCGGGGCAGAAGGTGAAGGATGAGCAAGAAGTGCAGCATCAGCAAGAGCTTGTTTACACCTCTGAAATGCTGTAATTGCCTCAGAAGACCAGTTTAAAGGCTTTGAGTCCTTCTTACCTTTAGAACCTTTTAAAAATTCACTTAAAAGATACTGTTGTTCAGCTGCTTTGGGCAAGAAACGTCTATAAAAATTTAACAGTCCTAAAAATTTTCTCAGAGAGCCAACAGTCTCTGGTTGTTTGTAATCAAGAACTGCTTGAACTTTGTCAGGCAATGGCTTAATGCCATCAGGAGTGATAAAGTGGCCAAGGAAAATGAGTTCAGTCACACCAAATACACATTTAGAGATATTTAGTTTTAAACCATATGAGCTCAGTCTTTGGAATATAGTTCTTAAGTGAGAACGATGCTCCTCAGCATTTTCTGAGTAGCACAAAATATCATCCAAGTAGACAAAACAAAAAGGAAGTCCTCTTAGTACTTCATGCATGAATCGCATAAAGGTTTGTGGTGCATTCACAAGGCCAAAACACAAATGGGTATATTCGTAAAGACCCCATGGAGTTGTTACAGCTGTCTTAGGAATATCACACTCAGCTATAGGGATTTGGTGGAATGCTTTAAAAATGTCTATTTTGGAAAATATCTTCTTGCCATGTAGTGCATGAGCAAAGTCATTCAAATAAGGCATGGGGTAGCTGTCGAACTCAGTAACAGAATTTAGCTGCCTGTAATCCCCAACAGGTCTAACTGTAGAGTCAGATTTGGGCACAACATGAAGAGGAGAACTCCAGGGACTTTGGAAGGTCTAATAATGCCTTGAGCAAGAAGAAATTCAAATTCTATCTTCACTGCATCATACAGTTTAGGGTGTAGCCTTCTAGGCCTGGCAGTGACTGGTGGGCCAGTAGTAATAATATGGTGGACTGTGCCATGTGATGCTGATTTGGAAATTAAAGAAGGGTTGCTGAGGTCTGGATATTCCGATAAGATGTTTTTAAAACTAATGTTTGCATCTACAGTGAGGATTGAGGGCTGTACAATATTTGAAAAAACACAAGAAGTGAAGAGAGAAGTTTCCACATCCACCAACCTTTTTTCTTAAGGTCGATCAAAGGTTGAAGTGCTTTAGAAAATCAGCACCAATTATAGGAGATGATACATCAGCAATTATGAAAGTCCAGATAAAAGGTCACCTCAGACCCAGGTTCAGTTCTTTACGGACCATACCATAGGCTGGAATTTTGGTATTATTAGCAGCAAATAAGGAGAAGTTAGACTGAGGTGATTTATTCATAGTTGGAGAAGGTGGGATGACACAGATTTCACTCCCAGAGTCTATGAGAAATTTCTGGCCAGACTTGCGGTCTAATAAAAATAACCGGCTGGTATGTTTCGAGGGCTCTGCCATTCCAGCTATGACAGAGCTTACTCGTTTTTTTTTGCACAAATGCACAAGGTGAAACACACTTGCGGGCCTGCTCTTTATAACGGCGATGATAGTAGCAGATGCCACTTCCTCTATTAACACTCCTAGAGCGTGAATGTGATCTCCGGCGGTCAGAACTATATCGTTGGTGGCGAGAGGAATTGCGCTCTCTTGTCAGTTCAGCAACTTGTAGAGACAGCTCTTGGATCTGCCTGGCGAGAGAGTCCATGGTTGGCTGAACACTGCATGAAGATGACTGGGATGGTGGAGGAACAGTTGTGGCAGCACAGATAGTTGAGGATGAACCAACAACCTCAGAAACCTTATCAGCGATGATAGCCAGTTTATCCAAAGGCTCTGAGGATGCAGATAAAACAGTCTGGATATGTGGTGGCATTCTTTGAAGCCACAAACTTTGCAGAAAGTCATCCTGGAGTTGGCCATTAGACAGCTCTTTCATTTTTCGCAACAGGTGGCTGGGCTTCTCATCTCCTAGCTGAAGGTCAGTAAGCAGTTTCTTAATTTTTGAGTCTCCGAGTCGCTAAATTGGGTGATGAGCCGCTGCGAGAGAGTGTGATATTTGTCACTGTTCGGAGGGCTTAACACAATGTCCGACACGTAGGAGAGAGTTTCAGCATCCAGGTTCGCAACCAAAGCAGAATACTTAGTATCATCACTGGAGATACCACTGAATGTGAATGCATGGTCGCATTGCGCAATCCATAGACGAACGTTGGATTTCCAAAACGGCGGCAGCCGCAACGCAATACGAGCGACTTCAACGGTTTCACTAGTCATATTGTTGAATAAGCAGGAAGCGAAACGAATCTACGAGCATATGCTTCAAGTGGCCTTGAGGAGAAGGAGAAAAAAAAATCTTTCGCTACGTACTGATCATCCGTAGTAGAAGAATTTGTATTGCATTCGCCAGTAGAACAGAATAGCTTACGTGTTTTTAAGTCCAAAAAGGGTCACCACTGCCGCGTTGCGTGGTTAGGCATTCTTCACTACAACACGGTTGAATTAAATAACAATAACATTTATTATCTTTAAAGATTAAATGAGCAATTAAGAGGTAAGCTTTCAAGAACTACAGCACATGGAACCAGGCACGCTACAATAATAACAGATCAATTCAGTTCAGTTTTGGAGTCGTTATGTTGTTCAGTTCAGTGTGAAAAAGTGGAGACCCGATCGCTATAACACACAGCGTGATTGCAGTCTATCTGTAATTTGAATTATCGAGTTGTGCTTCGATAAAAATTTTGAACACACAGTTGGAATCTGTAATTTGAATTATCCATAGCAGTTACCACTTCTTTGGTTTTTTCTAGTTTTTCAAAATTTCAGTTCCACTAGTTTCGGGTAGCACACAAAGGAGAATCTGTTAGTTTAAAAAGGAAATTATGTTACTTCTGGCATTGTGAGGTGGTGTCTTTCTTGTATTTTTTCACTTTTGATTTTGTGTTGTTTTTTAAAATAGGTATCTTCATAAGTTATCCAAATGTCCTAAAACCATAGCAGTTTTCTAAACAAAACATTGTGGGCTTAAACCCTTTACTTTTTCCCGTGTTTGACTATCGGTAATTTAGCTTTCCTAAAAAATGGTGCATCTTTTGGTTGCAGACTAGCGCCCTTATTAACCGAGACAAACTTATTATTTGTTGGCCTGTACCTGGTATCGTTCGAGTGGGCTCCTGTGGCGAATGTTCCGAGGAATTGGGGGAGAAGGGTTTACTAGAATCCCGTTCCCCTACGTTCCGGATAGACTCGTCTGAAAAGGACATGCGGAGGAGCGGGTTGGAGGGTCCCGAAGAGACAGAGACGATATAAACGGGCTCTGGATGTAAGATTGTTTTTTAGAATGTTATGTAAATAAATTGTAAATATTTATATATCTAGCCTGGCTGTGAATTTCGTAACCAATACTTTACAGTCTATTTAATGGAGGCACCGACGAGATGGAATAATTACTCAAATGTAATTTTTCGCTAGATATATAATCGATGAATTAAGATTGAGTATGACAGAAAATTCACACCATCTTAGAGGAGATCAACGAGCCGTCCCGGCACGCAAGAAGTTCTGCTCATAGAAGAAGTATATAGACCACCCTGGTCTTGAAACAAGTGCCACCCCGGCAAATGACATTTCCTGTCATAAGAAAAGTATTAAGACTGCCCTGGTCTTGAAACAAGTGCCACCCCGGCCAACGACATTTCCTGTCATAAGAAAGAGATAAGATCAACCCCTGGTCTTGGAAGCGCCGTAGTACGTAATGCGGATCAACGAAAATATATTTCAGGTACGATTTCCCTTCTATCTGGCCAAATTATTTAAATCACATCTTGTGTTTTTTAAAAATTTGTTTGTGTTTTGAAGTACTAAATTTAGGTGACTAAACTGTATTACATATCCTATGTATTGAGATTCAATTGTTCTCATGTTATTCTAATTGGTTCTCTATTTATAAGCATATAATTTAGGGAAGCTACTAATTGTCTACTGGAGAATAAATATATATATATATATTTTAAATTGCATGAGTCACATCCTGTGATAGCAAAGAAATTGTTTAGTTAAACATATATATTTCTTTTTTTTTTTTTTTTTTTTTGCGAATAGAATGATTATGTAATACTGTGCATTTTATTTTTTGCTTTTCTGGTGTGTTTTAGTTAAAATTACGCAAGTTACTTGGAGAAAGGTTTCATATAAAATCCATAAGCATTTCACAAGAAATAATTCTTTTTTTAAAAAAAATTAATATTAAATACTTATTTTAAACTCTATTTTGTATGAAGAATAGCAGGTTTAAAAAAAAAAAAACTTGGCTTTTGATACTTTGCAATTTATTGTTTGTTTATGAAAATTAGTTTTTTTTCATTGAAAACAATCTTAGTATAAAATTTGATAAAAGTATTTTTATATCTATAAATAGTGTGTATATGTGTGTTACAAATATTATTATGTATCAAATACGTATTGGAGTTTTGCTGGTAATAATTAAGTATAGGCATACATTTGCTTAAAAATATTTTTAATGATTACCAATCTTGAATTTTACTATTTATTATTATTTTCTTAAGAAAAAGTGTATAAGTGATATTTCATTCTAATTGTGGGGTTCGAAATATTTTTTTATTTGTAAGAACTTTTTGTTTAAAAATGGCTTACTTAGGAAAAGGTCGAAAATCAGACCTAAGTTATATTGCAGAACAATTAGGGGAAAGAGTAACTGATGATCTAAAAATTATAGACCTTAGAAACCTAATTGTAAATAGCACAAATTACGATGAAGAATTCGTTCGAGAAATGCTAAACGTGAGAATTGAAGAAAGATTAGAAGGTAACACCTCGTACGTAAGCGAGAATGATCACATGAACGAGAGACACCATTCAAACACTTTTGAACTGCATAAACTTCTTACTAGATTTAAGGCAAAGGAAGATGACATAAGCCTGTTTTTGGTTTTATTTGAAAGACAGGCCAAAATGAATAGGATTTCTAAAGAAAATTGGGTTCCGCGCAACTAATTAGTGTTCTGCCCCCTGATATTGTAAATATTATCGCGAGAGAGTCCGAAGAACTTGCATCAGATTACGATCATGTGAAAGCATTGCTTCTAAAAAGATTTAAATTAAGCCCCGAAAAATTTCGTCAGCTTTTTGTTAAACACCAGAAGAATCCGGAGACCACGTGGGACGATTTTTATTATGAACTTCAGACCTATTTTGAGGGGTGGATTGCCGGATTAGGTATTACTACTTTCGAACAGTTGAAAGACTTAATGAGAGATAACGGATCAATTAAAGAAAAAGGCTCCAATTGAATTTAAGGAACATCATTTGGACGAATGGAGTGGGATTATTTCTCTTGTTGAGCTCGCTCGTAAAATAGAGGAATATGAAGATGTGAGGAAAACATTTCAGAAAAAAGTTACATGGTCATATTCCAAGGACACGATGGAAAAGAAGTGGAATAACTCAACGATTATTCCGAGGGAAAATGTATCAATGAATAATCCTATGAATACCAGAGAACATAAAAACCGTAACAATCATCAAGATTTTGAAAAAAGAAGACGCCCCCAGTGTTTTGAATGTGGATCTTATGATCATTTTCGTCCACAATGTCCTAAATTGAAGAAATATGGCTCTGAAACCATAAATAGACTAAAAAGTAATTCCGAAAATGCTTCACTCGACCCATATACTATTAGAGGTAAGGTGAACGGATTTGAGATGCCTATCCTTAGAGATACAGGAGCCTCAATTGATATAATTTGTGAGAAATTTATTACACCAAGTATGTTTACAGGGGAGAATGTGTGGGTCCAACATATTCTTGATGAACATATGACCTGTTTACCTCTCGCAGAGGTAGAAATTGATTGTGAGTGGGGTCATGTCATCACCAAGGCAGCTGTGGTGCGAAAGCAATTGGATCAGGGAAGATATATTTTAGGAAATCGAACAATTGAGCTCCTTGAATCAGATTTAGAGCATAATAGTTTACCGAGACGGGAAATAGTAAATGCGATTCAAACTCGCAGTCAGTGGAAAAAAGAAGCTGAACAGAACAGAACAAGTGAAGCGGTTGAAAAGGAGGAAATGAAGTTAGAAGAAAATTTAGCTGAAGATATTAAAAATCTGTTGCCTTTATTTACGGAAGAAAAGGACACAATGAGTTTAATCAATATTAATACTGATGAGTTCATAGAAGCCCAACAGAAAAGTGAAGAATTAGCTCCTTTGATTCAAAAGATAGAAAAGGGTATGAATAATGAAGCAAGCGATTATTCACTAACCAAAGGAAAACTTCTGATCAAAAGCAGAAAAGATAAGAATGGAGACATAAGACAACTACTGGTTATTCCTGAGAAATTCCGATCGTCAATTCTGAAAATGGGGCATGAAGGTACATCAGGCCATTTAGGTGTCACGAAGACGAAGAGTCGGATTGCAAGATATTTTTACTGGCCTCAGTGCTATAAAGAGATAGAGGAGTTTGTGAAAACATGTGATCCCTGTCAGAGGGCAGGTAAGGCAAATGATCAGAAAAAAGCACCAATGCAATTAGTTCCTGTAATAAGTGAAGTTTTTTCCAAATTAAACGTTGATGCAGTAGGACCCCTTCCCACTACACCTACAGGGAATAAATATTTGTTAACTGTCATGTGCATGTCCTCGAAGTACCCTGATGCAGTGCCAATGCCTGATATAGCGTCCACTACAGTTGTGGAGGCTTTGTTCCAGATCTTCAGTAGAATGGGTTTTCCTAAAGAAATTTTCAAACGGACCAGGGAACTTCATTCACGAGTATTTTAACATCAGTATTTTTTGAAAACTTTGGAATAAACGTTGTTCGAAGTTCGGTTTATCATCCTCAGAGTAATCCCGTCGAAAGATTTCACAGAACTCTGAAAAAAATCTTAAGAGTGATATGTATTGAATCCTCTCCCGAATGGGAAAAACAGTTGCCAGCTGCACTTTTCGCTTTAAGAACCATCACTCATGAAAGCACAGGGTTTACTCCCGCGGAATTGGTCCATGGGAAAAATTTGAGAACACCTATAACTCTTTTGTATGAGAATTGGATGGGGACTACAGAAGAGGTGACCCCCGTTGTGGAATACGTTTTCCAACTCATAAATCGACTTAAAAGTTGTCAGGAATTAGCCATTGAAAAAATGGAAGAAACGAAGATTAAAAGAAAGGCATGGTATGATAAAAATGCTATTAAGCGTGAATTTTCAGAAGGAGATTTAGTGTTAGTGTTAAAGATGAATCGACCTAATAAACTATCTGTGCAGTGGAAAGGACCAGGAAAAATAGAGAAAAAATTTCAGAGACTAATTATGTGGTGAGCTTTAACAACAACACAGAGTCAAATCAAGTTTTCATGTAAATATGTTGAAGCCGTACTACAAAAAGAGCCGAATTTATAAATATGATTAACAGTAGAGCAAAGGAAGATTCGAACGAATTAGAAGAAAACTTTCCCTGTATCGATTCTAACCCGAATATTTTTGACTTCGATGAAATTACAAAACACAGTCAGTTAGGAAACCGATTGAATGTTCAACAAATAGAGAAACTTAAAGGAATCCTATGCCGTTATTCTAAAATATTTTCCAATGAACCAGGAAAAACGCACTTGGTAGAGCATGGCATTGAACTGATAAATGATGTACCTATTAGGACGAAACCATACAGAATGTCGGCACGGCAAACTGATTTATTGCAAGAAGAAATAAGGAAAATGTTGAAGTACCAAGTAATAGAAATAGGAGAGTCAGATTATGCTTCACCCATGATCTTAGTTGAGACGCCTGGAAGAGATCCAAGGCCTTGCATCGATTATAGAAAACTGAATGAAGTAATAAGAACTCAGTTTTATCCCTTACCAAATATAGAGCATAGAATTGAAACTGTCGCAGCTTCCAAATATATAACCTTACTTGACTTAACAAAAGGTTATTGGCAGATTCCCTTAACTCCAAAGGCTCAGAGGTTAGCAGCATTTACCACTAGTTTTGGAACTTATCGTCCATTACGTATGCCCTTCGGGTTAAAAAATGCGCCCTATTATTTCAGCAGATTGATGGCTGAACTACTTCAAGGGTGTGAGAAGTTTGCCCTACCATATCTAGACGATGTGGCTATTTTTCAGAAAACTGGGACGATCATATAAACCACATAGATAAAGTACTAGAACGGATACGGGATGCTCGGTTAACAATCAAACCAGCAAAATGTAAATTCGCACAAGATAGCGTTAAATATCTTGGTCATGTCGTAGGGTTAGGAAAGAGGTCTCCAGCTCAATTGAAAGTTCAAACAATACTAGATTTTCCAGTTCCAAGGACTAAAACCCAGGTTAGAGCCTTTTTGGGAATTGCGGGATACTATCGACAGTACATCCCAATGTTCTCTAGTTTAGCAGCACCACTAACAGAACTGTTAAAAGGGAAATCGAAGAAAGGATACATTAACTGGACTTCGGAATGTCAAGAATCCTTTGTACAATTGAAGGAAAAACTGTCGACTAACCCTGTTCTATATGCCCCGGATTTCAAAAGGCAATTTATTCTCCAAACCGACGCCTCTGACACGGGTATTGGAATAGTCCTGGCTCAGAGAAATGATAGAGGGGAAGAGCATCCCATCCTGTACCGTAGCAAGAAATTTTCTGACGCCGAGAAGGTTTACTGCACAACTGAAAAAGAGTGTGCAGCTATCGTTTATGCAGTAAAAAAACTTAATTGTTACCTTGATGGACAGCAGAAATTTATCATTCAGACCGACCATAACCCATTAGTTTGGTTGAAAACTAATGCAGGAACAAATCCGCGCCTTATGCGTTGGTCACTTGCACTACAACCATTTAATTTTGAAGTTATTCATAAACCCGGGAGAAGTCATGCCAATGCAGATGCCTTAAGTAGGATTGATTAAATTTTTATATATATTCCCCAAGAGTGTATTATTACTCCCACCTCTATAATGAACATAAATTTTTTATTTTAATTTTTTTCTCAATTAAAATAATTCTGTAATTTGTATCTATCTAATAAGTTGTCATTTTCTCATTTATTTTGAATTTCTATATGTTAATTGTATTGTAGTATGTAGTTCTGGCCAGAAGGAAATCGTAGGCTGTTAAAAAGGTAGTGTTACCTAGAACTTTTAAGTGATATCTCCTAAGTGATTTTAGTGGACCTTAAAAGAACAGAACTTTTCCTTCATCAGAAAAAGTTCTCTCTAGAAGAAGGAGGAGTTGTGGCGAATGTTCCGAGGAATTGGGGGAGAAGGGTTTACTAGAATCCCGTTCCCCTACGTTCCGGATAGACTCGTCTAAAAAGGACATGCGGAGGAGCGGGTTGGAGGGTCCCGAAGAGACAGAGACGATATAAACGGGCTCTGGATGTAAGATTGTTTTTTAGAATGTTATGTAAATAAATTGTAAATATTTATATATCTAGCCTGGCTGTGAATTTCATAACCAATACTTTACACTCCCTTTACATTAGCCCTAACGCTTTCATATTCATCTAGCTTGTCAGCTAGGTCACCTGGAACAATTGATTTAACCCAGTCGTCAACAAACTGTTCTCTTACGTCACCAAGGACAAGTCATTTCAACTGATCTGTAATCATGAGGTTCTTCAACCCCTCAAAATCATTTACGCCAAGACCTCCAAGCCACTATTCAAAATAGCTGGTTATTTCGAAAACAAAATCACGCCAAGATTGATCTGGATTCCGCTGGTGTTTTACAAACTTCTGCCGAAAGCTCTTTGCACTAAGTTTGAAACGTTTCAGCAATAGATCTTTAATATAACCATAGTCGTCAAATTTTTCTTCTGCTTCACGAGCCATTAATTGGTTAATTTCACTTGGCATAAGAGCCAAAAGAGCCGATATCCAGTGTCTTTTTCCGATGCTAACTCTCTTTGCCTGTCGCTCGAATAAGGTCAAAAACAAAACTATGTCCCCATCTTTCATTTCAAATTTGGGTACAACTTTAGTTAACTCATAGATACTAACTTAAGCCTCAGGTGTACTAGTTAACCCCTTAAGCCTTTCCCTCTCTAATCGTAATTTTTCCAACTGAAATTCGCGATCAAGCCTTTCCCTCTCTTTCTCAAATTCCTGTTGTTTTCGAACCACTTCCTGTTGTTCTTGAAGTTTTCTATCCTCTACTACAATTGTGAGTAGATTTTTGCTAAACTCCTCATCATGATCTGGGTGTGTGGTAATTAGTTTACTCAAACCTGCCATTTTCATATTATCCCCTACATTAAGATTCAGCTCCTCTGCCAATAGCCTAAGATCCTCCTTTCGTGCCTTACCTAAATAAGCCCTTTTTACTACTTGTTTGCCTATCTACTCAATAATAAAATCAGGGAAATGAGATAGAAAAAGAAAAAATAAATAAATTTTTGTTACAATTACTCCTCTCAATATGTAACTGAACTAACACTTTGCATTTAAGTTATGTCATATGATATTAATGCAATCCTAAGTACTCAAATACAAAATCAAAAATCGTTTGGTAATAATATATGCAAGTATTATATCTTAATTAATTAAATCACAAATAAAATGGAGTAAATAGAGTAGTGAACAAAAAAAATCACAATTTATCCACTATCTCAATCTTAAGTAAGGATTTTTTTTAGAATGACATTTTATGATATGAGAGCCAATCAAACCGTTTCCTCATTAACGGAATTTTGAAAGTAATAAAAGCTTTCTGCTCATGCGCGAGAAAGACCGTTAAAGAATTAAATTGTTAAAAAAACGAATTACGAATGCGCGCGATATCTTTAAAACTGTTACCGCGATATCTTTAAAACTGTTAAAATGAGAGAAATCTACTGCGCATGCTCAAAATTTCGCCAAAAACGACTCCTTCACTGGAAACCAATTCAGCAGGTTTACCTATAATCTCTGGTCTATTCTTCGTATTGATCCCCATACCACTATTACATTTAGAGATTTTTGGAAAGGGCAATGAAAATAAATCAACTTTCAGAGTTTTTAAAGGAAATGAAATTTTTCAATATCTACTAATCTATTAGGATTTCTCTTGTCTTGTCTTTTTTTTTTTTTTTTGAAACCAATCCCCTTCAACCTTTCAATCAATCAATCAATCAAGCAGGTTTACCAGATTTGGCGCTCTCCTCGATTTGTAATCGGAGAGAAATAAAATATTAATTTATGTCGACGAGTTCTCGAAATGAATGTGTAAAATGTTTTTTTTTTTTGCACGCCAATGCTTACCTTCGTTTTGCCATATCAGTAATATAAATGGTAAACTTGTTTGGTTACGGCAGTATTCGATACACTTAGTAAATAACACGACATGTGTTAAGTATATTAGATAATTAAATTTTGTTGTTTGTTTGAGTACATCAGTATTCTACATGATAAATTTGTTTGAATACGCCAGTATTCGATAAATTTCGTAAATAACACGACATGTGTTAAGTATATTAGGTAATTAAATTTTGCTGTTTGTTTGAGTACATCAGTATTCTAAATGAAAAATTTGTTTGAATACGCCAGTATTCGACAAATTTCGTAAATAGCACGACATGTGTTAATTATTTAAGATAAGTAATTTTGTTTGTTGTTGAAATACATCAGTATTTTAAATTGAAAATTGTTTGGATACGCCACTATTCGATTAAAAGTATAAGAACCATTGTTTATATTATGCAGCATTCTTGTGTTAAAGAAGTTTTTATGTTAAGTCTTGCATACGCCAGTGTTCAACAAATTTTTTAGGGTAATAAGATTCGGATTAATTTTGAAGTTAGTTTCGTTTCCAGATTATTCATATTTAGAGTTAATTTTTTTTTCTTTTCCTGCTGGAAATGTTAATTGAAATATAATGTATTCCAAAGACTTTTTATGAGTAATCTGAATGTAGTAGCAATACTGTGAAATTATATGATACATGTAAACCGTTGTAGTGATGAATCAGTAATAACCTCTACAACGGAAATCATTTTTTTTTGTTGTTGTGGAACAGTTTCTTTTTGATTTATTGAAGTATATTGCAAAACCTTTTTTTTTAATAAAATTTTTGTAGAATTTTTCGAAAAAGTACTGTTTTATAACTTTGTGAGTCTTTGATCGGCTCTCATGTCATAAAATGTCATTCTAAAAAAAAAATCCTTACTTAAGATTTGAGATAGTGGATAAATTGTGATTTTTTTTGTTCACTACTCTATTTACTCTATTTTATTTGTGATTTAATTAATTAAGATATAATACTTGCATATATTATTACGAAACGATTTTTGATTTTGTATTTGAGTACTTAGGATTGCATTAATATCATATGACAACTTAAATGCAAAGTGTTAGTTCAGTTACATATTGAGAGGAGTAATTGTAACAAAAGTTTATTTATTTTTTCTTTTTCTATCTCATTTTCCTGATTTTATTATTGAGTAGATAGGCAAACAAGTAGTAAAAAGGGCTTATTTAGGTAAGGCACGAAAGGAGGATCTTAGGCTATTGGCAGAGGAGCTGAATCTTAATGTAGGGGATAATATGAAAATGGCAGATTTGAGTAAACTAATTACCACACACCCAGATCATGAGGAGTTTAGCAAAAATCTACTCACAATTGTAGTAGAGGATAGAAAACTTCAAGAACAACAGGAATTTGAGAAAGAGAGGGAAAGGCTTGATCGCGAATTTCAGTTGGAAAAATTACGATTAGAGAGGGAAAGGCTTAAGGGGTTAACTAGTACACCTGAGGCTAAAGTTAGTATCTATGAGTTAACTAAAGTTGTACCCAAATTTGAAATGAAAGATGGGGACATAGTTTTGTTTTTGACCTTATTCGAGCGACAGGCAAAGAGAGTTAGCATCGGAAAAGACACTGGATATCGGCTCTTTTGGCTCTTATGCCAAGTGAAATTAACCAATTAATGGCTCGTGAAGCAGAAGAAAAATTTGACGACTATGGTTATATTAAAGATCTATTGCTGAAACGTTTCAAACTTAGTGCAAAGAGCTTTCGGCAGAAGTTTGCAAAACACCAGCGGAATCCAGATCAATCTTGGCGTGATTTTGTTTTCGAAATAACCAGCTATTTTGAATAGTGGCTTGGAGGTCTTGGCGTAAATGATTTTGAGGGGTTGAAGAACCTCATGATTACAGATCAGTTGAAATGACGTGTCCTTGGTGACGTAAGAGAACAGTTTGTTGACGACTGGGTTAAATCAATTGTTCCAGGTGACCTAGCTGACAAGCTAGATGAATACGAAAAGCGTGAGGGCTAATGTAAAGGGAGCCCACTTGAACGATACCAGGTACAGGCCAACAAATAATAAGTTTGTCTCGGTTAATAAGGGCGCTAGTCTGCAACCAAAAGATGCACCATTTTTTTAGGAAAGCTAAATTACCGATAGTCAAACACGGGAAAAAGTAAAGGGTTTAAGCCCCAATGTTTGTTTGTGAAAACGTAGGACATTTGGCACGAGAATGCCCGAAAAATACAAGAAAGACACCACCTCACAATGCCAGAAGTAACATAATTACTGCTAAGGGAACTGAACTAGAAAAAACCAAAGAAGTGGTAACTGCTATGGTTTCAATACCAGTCTCCGTTCCCATCAATACAAGGAATGGAATTGATGATCTTCAGTTAGTTGATATCAAATGTGGACAAACGTCCATAAAGCGGTAATCGATACAGGAGCACAAATATCAGTCTTACACGAAGACTTGATCGATAAAGGTTGTGGAGAAGGTGAGGAACTATCGAAATCATTTCGGCATTTGGTGAAAAGGAAATAGCTGCTCTTAAACTATTTAACTTAAAAATAGACGATGGAAAGCATGGATCGGTTCCAATCATGTGTGCTGTGTCCAAGAAACTTGTCAACGACATGTTGATTAGCGCCACCGCTTATGAGATTCTGTTAGAAAATGTTCAATTATTTGATTTTGAAAATCACAGAGATTTTGAAGGCACTAAAGATAAAGTGTACTTATTAAATATATCATTGCAATAAAGGATATTTTGTTTACATCATGTGGAAAGAGGCCTTTTTATGCTGCCCACCATTCACAGAAGTGTTTTTCCATTTATTATTGCCTCCATTACTGTTTGCTTATTGAAATACCTGGTTAATAATTTGCATTATGAGTTAAAACCTTTAATAAAGTTGTAACATGTTAAAATAGGAAAACTTTCAATCAACTAATATACTCGTTCTTAAATTAGAAAAGATATTTCTGTCACTGCCAGAGGTCATTTTACATTGGTATTATGTAAATGCAATTTTCTATTAATTTTTTTTTTACAGATCACATGATTTGTAATTGTCTTTTCGTATAAATAATGGCCGGGCATGCTCTGTATATCCTTATTTCCTTTCGTGCAATTTGTCTTGTAATCATGAGAATTATTTAAATGCTGTGCTACAATTCTGTTAATGTAATGTGTGTCATAAATGGTTTAATCTGTGAGGTAGTTTTTGAATATAGTATTTGTCCATGTGGTATCGTAAGTAAGGGCATCTGAATCATATTTTATGAAAAATTAAATTAATAACTGTAAAATGCATATAGTTACCTCTTGTGTTATTTTTTTTTTCTGATAATTCTACCACTTTAGGTTTTTATTATTATTAACTAGCATGGAGATGTTTTATAGAAAGGAATCGACGTATTTGTGTGAGTTTATTTTATTCTTAAATGAGAAATTACTGCAACACGGAAACTCTTTAAATATTGTATGTAACGCAGTGTATTCATATAAATCTTAAAATAATCTATGTAATAGTTTTTTAAAAATAACTTAATTATCTTTAACCTATGGTTGAAATGTTTTTTCTTTGGTTGCTTATTGAAACTTATATTATTTTTTGGTCAACCCCCAGATGATCAATGTCCCTTTAACTGTTTCTCAGCATATTGTATTGACATACCTGGTTGTCACATTGAAACCCTTCAAAGGGAGCATTAATTGTTAAAACCAAAGAATAGTATTTTATTTAAAGGAATATTTTGGTGTAATACTTCTAACATTTATGCAGTTCTCAAGTTAGAAGAGACATCCCTCTCTGTATTAGAGTACATTTTAATGTGGTGTTGGAAAAATGGGGTTTTGCGTTCTTTTTATTGCCTTTTTAACATTTTCATAAGATTCAGTGATATTTTTTATTTGTTGGTGTGTGTAATTTCTAGGTAAAGGGGACAATTATTTTTGGTTCCTATGGGGGGAGATAGAACTTGTAATCCTGCAATTATTAAAATATATAAAAAATTGGGCTTATTTAGTGAGATAGTTCTTCTGCATAGTAATTGACAGTGTGGCATTTTATTACGAGCATTTGATATTTGGAAGGAGATTAAATCTGTGTGGTGATTTATAAATGTATTGTTATTCCTTCTGGTCTTTTTTTGCTTTTCTAGTAATGCTGTCACTTTAGTTAGGTTAAAATTTAACCATCTGAGTATACTTTTGAGAGAAGAATTATTTTATTATTAGATTTGAATAATAAAATAAATATTTTACTTCACAGTAGATGTTTGGGGGCTATAAAAACATGAATTTACATTAAGTGTATTTAATGTTAATTGGATTTCCAGCATGCTGCTTGACTTTTTCTATTTGTTAGCTTAAAGAATAGAGAACCTTGCTTTGGAAAACTAAAAAAAAAGAAAAATGTTTTATTTTTTTAACCACTAATAGAAGTTTACTTAAATGTATTAAGGCATATAATTTCAATTATTTAACATAAATCCTGCGTATGGCATTACTCTTATTTCTTTCTTGAAGGTACCTTAAAGAACAAGAGATAAAATATGGATGCAGATGCTTGAAAACTAAGAATCACTTCCCCAGAAGAATGCTTGGTAGTTATTATTTTTATCTGCATCTTTTTGCTGATTATTTCTTCTTTTAAACAGTTAATTTGCAAATAGGCAATAATTTTTCCTTTGCTTTCTGCTCTCTCAGAATATAATCACTGCATCTCTTAAAGTTTGAAGTGATTTATAAACCTTATTAGAAACTAAATATGGGGTTTCTCAGGGTGTGGATAAAGAAAACAATTTGTGCAGGTGTGGTTAAAAACAGCATGAAATAATTATTTATGCACATGTCATGATTTGTCTCATGAAATCATCTAATCATAGTTCTCCGCCCCCCCCATTTTGAATCAAATATCTAACATCTTAATTAAGAATTATAAAGCTTAAAATATATTTTCTTGTGCTTATTTTTTGCTACGAGTAATATCGTGATTTTATGTTAAATTTTTCCCTTACCAATACAGTTTTTTTAACTGTTTAGTTTCATTGTTGAGATTTAGAATAATTTTCCCCCTCAAGTCCTGCAGCCGCCTCAAAGTGTGCTTTTTAGCTGGCGAGTGGGTGTTCCTGGGCGGAACGGGCGATATACATCGGGAGTGTAATCTCCTTTCAGGGTCACCCAAGGCGTGAAGGCCGTTCCACTATGCTCAGCCGAGGTCTGCAGGTGAAGGAGCGAAGTCAGTCTCCTACCTCTGATGCTAACATCTAGTCAAGGTGCTCCAGATTTTTGGACTAACAGAAGCTGTCAAATTACCCCCTTTACCATGAACCTTACTTCTGTATCTAACCATACTGCATCGCCCGTCGCGCAGGTTAACAAGGGGCGCGTTCCGAGTTTAGGAAGAGGGCTATGAGCGAAAAAGTTACAGTCTCCACTTTAGTAAAATAAATTCACTAAGAATACTTTAGGCCAATATGAATGGATTGTCTACCTATGCTATGAAGGTGAAACCGGACCAGCTTCTGGAACTCCCCGATACTCATAATGCCCAAATTATTGCAATCCAGGAAACCAAAAGCTAAAAAAGAACAAATGAAATTGAACATCAAAGAGTTCCACATAAATCGCTTGGATTGACCCAATCGGAGAGGCGGTGGTCTTGCACTCTTAGAGATGTAAAACATCAAAATATCGTTATACCACAGACGAGCACAGATCTAGAAATTCAGGGTGTCTCTATTTTCTGGGGTGAACATAAATTGAATATATTTAAAATGTATCATCCTCCAAATCAGGGTTGCTTGCCAGACTCTTTCTTAGATTTAGCAACAGCCAATGTATCGAGCATTTTCATTGGATGCTAGAGATGTTCTGTAAATAACAGTAGAGGCTGTGACCTCCTTAATGCAGCTGACGACAGTGCTCTCATCTTCCTCAGTGATGGCTCACCAACACCACTCCTTTAGCTACAATACTGCAGAAGCCCTTGATATTGCTCTTGCAAGGCGCGGGTGTTTTTCCTTTCTGCCGCTGGTCCGTCTTGGGCAACATAGGAAGTGATCATCTTCCCATTAAAATTGAACTGAAAAAAACCCAGAAGGGCATTCTTACAAGAGAAATGGTTTGGAATTTCGGTAAAGCTGACTGGCCAGCTTTTGCTGAACTTACAGAAAAAGACTTTTCGTCACTCCCGCTTTCTCATCAACTCAATTTCAAAGCAGTTGTTATTCGTAATGCAAAGGAAACCATCCCTAGAGGGAATGTCAAGAGTTTTAAAGCTACCTACATGCACAATGACCCTTGTCTCCGAGCTCTAGTTGATAAAAAGAGACAGACCGTTTCAAAACCAACTATACCAACAGCGACAGTATCCGAGTTGAGTTTAGCAAAACTAATGCAGAATTTAAGCGTCTGTACGCAGCAAAAAAGCGAGCATCATGGCACAAAATCTGCAGTAAAATTGATGCTAGAACTAACAACTCCAAGTTATGGTCTATTGCCAAATCTCCGAGTAGAGACCGACCTCAAGTGGAGGTCTGCAATACAACTTTGACTGCGGAAGGCTTCCCTCCAAATGATGACAGAGCTACTGCTAATATCCTCGGCAGCCATTATCAGAAAATGGATAGACTGACTTTTAACAAGGCTGACAAAAATACCGAAAGGCAGGCAAAATCGGCTGTACACAAGTGTCGTAGCTCAGATCTTGGTGATCCAGTCTTCTTGGGCGACTTCTCTATGCACGAACTACTCTTAGTTTTAAATGCTCTCAATCCGAAGAGGTCACCGGGACCAGATAACATACATGGGGTTATGATTACTCATCTTGGTCCGAGCGGCACTCAATGTCTGCTGGATATATTGAATCAATCTTGGAAAAGTGTCCGACTGCCTCACGAGTGGAAAAGAGCCATTATCACTCCCATTAGGAAACCGGGCAAGGTACTCAGTTCCCCTGAGAGTTATCGGCCAGTTGCTTTGACAAGTATACCATGTAAAATCATGGATAGAATGATGCTAAGAAGACTCGCCTACTTTCTAGACAGCAATAATCTGCTTCAAGGGAACAATATGGATTTAGGAGAGGAAATATATATCATTAATTATTTTTAAGAATATGTTTGTTAAATATGTAATTTACATAAAGATTTTTAAAACTCGTCTAATGATACAACCCTGCATAAGTAGTTCCCTTTAAATTGTGTATATTAGCTTTTATTTCTCAATATAATTTTTTTCACAAGATGTGGATGTCACACTGGGGTTTGAAACTTCATAAAAATTAAGTTTAATTGTTATAACACAAAAATTTCGAGTTTCATTAAGGAGAAGTATTTAATTTTTCAATCACTAATATATAAGTTTCTCTCATATAAAATATGTTTCTGTCGGAGGTTATTTTAGTGTCATGTGAGGAGTATGCTATTTAGCAAACATTTTACACTCGTTTTCGATAATTTTTTCAGATTTGCACAATATATTTTGTTTTTTTTTCTTGTGTACATGTATAATTTCTGGATATCGTATTCAGAAATTGTTTTTTCATATGGCTTTACTTAACTTGTCTTGATGTAAATGGCTTATTTGAATTCTTTGCCAGAAAATGACATGGTTAGCAAGAGAAAATTTTGATGTAATATTTGACAATGTGGTATTAAGTGAAAGCGTTTGAAATACATTTGTCACAAGATAAATTTGTGAGCGAGGTAGAGCGTTGTAATTATTGCACTATACAGCAGCACAATGGCAACTGGAGACGGACCTTTCAATTTTGAGCCTCACTCAAGTGATGATCAGAACTCCTGAGCTGGCACCTCCTCTCAAAACTACCACACCACCCCAAGATTGCATTTGTGTTATTTTTTCAATGTTTCTCTTTGCATTTATTTTTCATTGCAACAATGCCATCAGTCCAGTTATGTTGAAATTTGTCTGCATGAATCATTTTGGTGTGATGTATAGATTTTTCCTTTTTTTTTCTATTCTTAAATCAAATGTTTAGAAATTTTTCCCTCACCAGGCACTATTTAAATATGATGTATTGTAATAATTTAATATATCAAAGCTACATAATATATTTTTAGTGTACTTATTAAATATATCATTGCAATAAAGGGTATTTTGTTTACATCATGTGGAAAGAGGCCTTTTTTATGCTGTCCACCATTCACAGAAGTGTTTTTCCATTTATTATTGCCTCCATTACTGTTTGCTTATTGAAATACCTGGTTAATAATTTGCATTATGAGTTAAAACCTTTAATAAAGTTGTAACATGTTAAAATAGGAAAACTTTCAACTAATATACTCGTTCTTAAATTAGAAAAGATATTTCTGTCACTGCCAGAGGTCATTTTACATTGGTATTATGTAAATGCAATTTTCTATTAATTTTTTTTTACAGATCACATGATTTGTAATTGTCTTTTCGTATAAATAATGGCCGGGCATGCTCTGTATATCCTTATTTCCTTTCGTGCAATTTGTCTTGTAATCATGAGAATTATTTAAATGCTGTGCTACAATTCTGTTAATGTAATGTGTGTCATAAATGGTTTAATCTGTGAGGTAGTTTTTGAATATAGTATTTGTCCATGTGGTATCGTAAGTAAGGGCATCTGAATCATATTTTATGAAAAATTAAATTAATAACTGTAAAATGCATATAGTTACCTCTTGTGTTATTTTTTTTTTTTTCTGATAATTCTACCACTTTAGGTTTTTATTATTATTAACTAGCATGGAGATGTTTTATAGAAAGGAATCGACGTATTTGTGTGAGTTTATTTTATTCTTAAATGAGAAATTACTGCAACACGGAAACTCTTTAAATATTGTATGTAACGCAGTGTATTCATATAAATCTTAAAATAATCTATGTAATAGTTTTTTAAAAATAACTTAATTATCTTTAACCTATGGTTGAAATGTTTTTTTTTGGTTGCTTATTGAAACTTATATTATTTTTTTTGGTCAACCCCCCAGATGATCAATGTCCCTTTAACTGTTTCTCAGCATATTGTATTGACATACCTGGTTGTCACATTGAAACCCTTCAAAGGGAGCATTAATTGTTAAAACCAAAGAATAGTATTTTATTTAAAGGAATATTTTGGTGTAATACTTCTAACATTTATGCAGTTCTCAAGTTAGAAGAGACATCCCTCTCTGTATTAGAGTACATTTTAATGTGGTGTTGGAAAAATGGGGTTTTGCGTTCTTTTTATTGCCTTTTTAACATTTTCATAAGATTCAGTGATATTTTTTATTTGTTGGTGTGTGTAATTTCTAGGTAAAGGGGACAATTATTTTTGGTTCCTATGGGGGAGATAGAACTTGTAATCCTGCAATTATTAAAATATATAAAAAATTGGGCTTATTTAGTGAGATAGTTCTTCTGCATAGTAATTGACAGTGTGGCATTTTATTACGAGCATTTGATATTTGGAAGGAGATTAAATCTGTGTGGTGATTTATAAATGTATTGTTATTCCTTCTGGTCTTTTTTTTGCTTTTCTAGTAATGCTGTCACTTTAGTTAGGTTAAAATTTAACCATCTGAGTATACTTTTGAGAGAAGAATTATTTTATTATTAGATTTGAATAATAAAATAAATATTTTACTTCACAGTAGATGTTTGGGGGCTATAAAAACATGAATTTACATTAAGTGTATTTAATGTTAATTGGATTTCCAGCATGCTGCTTGACTTTTTTTATTTGTTAGCTTAAAGAATAGAGAACCTTGCTTTGGAAAACTAAAAAAAAAAGAAAAATGTTTTATTTTTTTAACCACTAATAGAAGTTTACTTAAATGTATTAAGGCATATAATTTCAATTATTTAACATAAATCCTGCGTATGGCATTACTCTTATTTCTTTCTTGAAGGTACCTTAAAGAACAAGAGATAAAATATGGATGCAGATGCTTGATGCGTGGAAACTAAGAATCACTTCCCCAGAAGAATGCTTGGTAATTATTATTTTTATCTGCATCTTTTTGCTGATTATTTCTTCTTTTAAACAGTTAATTTGCAAATAGGCAATAATTTTTCCTTTGCTTTCTGCTCTCTCAGAATATAATCACTGCATCTCTTAAAGTTTGAAGTGATTTATAAACCTTATTAGAAACTAAATATGGGGTTTCTCAGGGTGTGGATAAAGAAAACAATTTGTGCAGTGTGGTTAAAAACAGCATGAAATAATTATTTATGCACATGTCATGATTTGTCTCATGAAATCATCTAATCATAGTTCTCCGCTCCCCCCATTTTGAATCAGATATCTAACATCTTAATTAAGAATTATAAAGCTTAAAATATATTTTCTTGTGCTTATTTTTTGCTACTAGTAATATCGTGATTTTATGTTAAATTTTTCCCCTTACCAATACAGTTTTTTTAACTGTTTAGTTTCATTGTTGAGATTTAGAATAATTTTCCCCCTCAAGTCCTGCAGCCGCCTCAAAGTGTGCTTTTTAGCTGGCGAGTGGGTGTTCCTGGGCGGAACGGGCGATATACATCGGGAGTGTAATCTTCTTTCAGGGTCACCCAAGGCGTGAAGGCCTTTCCACTATGCTCAGCCGAGGTCTGCAGGTGAAGGAGCGAAGTCAGTCTCCTACCTCTGATGCTAACATCTAGTCAAGGTGCTCCAGATTTTTGGACTAACAGAAGCTGTCAAATTACCCCCTTTACCATGAACCTTACTTCTGTATCTAACCATACTGCATCGCCCGTCGCGCAGGTTAACAAGGGGCGCGTTCCGAGTTTAGGAAGAGGGCTATGAGCGAAAAGTTACAGTCTCCACTTTAGTAAAATAAATTCACTAAGAATACTTTAGGCCAATATGAATGGATTGTCTACCTATGCTATGAAGGTGAAACCGGACCAGCTTCTGGAACTCCCCGATACTCATAATGCCCAAATTATTGCAATCCAGGAAACCAAGCTAAAAGAACAAATGAAATTGAACATCAAAGAGTTCCACATAAATCGCTTGCATTGACCCAATCGGAGAGGCGGTGGTCTTGCACTCTTAGAGATGTAAAACATCAAAATATCGTTATACCACAGACGAGCACAGATCTAGAAATTCAGGGTGTCTCTATTTTCTGGGGTGAACATAAATTGAATATATTTAAAATGTATCATCCTCCAAATCAGGGTTGTTTGCCAGACTCTTTCTTAGATTTAGCAACGGCCAATGTATCGAGCATTTTCATTGGAGTCCTCAATGCTAGAGACGTTCTGTAAATAACAGTAGAGGCTGTGACCTCCTTAATGCAGCTGACGACAGAGCTCTCATCTTCCTCAGTGATGGCTCACCAACACACCACTCCTTTAGCTACAATACTGCAGAAGCCCTTGATATTGCTCTTGCAAGGCGCGGGTGTTTTTCATTTCTGCCGCTGGTCCGTCTTGCGCAACATAGGAAGTGATCATCTTCCCATTAAAATTGAACTGAAAAAACCCCGGCATTCTTACAAGAGAAATGTTTTGGAATTTCGGTAAAGAGCTGACTGGCCAGCTTTTGATGAACTTACAGAAAAAGACTTTTCGTCTCACTCCCGCTTTCTCATCAACTCAATTTCAAAGCAGTTGTTATTCGTAATGCAAAGGAAACCATCCCTAGAGGGAATGTCAAGAGTTTTAAAGCTACCTACATGCACAATGACCCTTGTCTCAGAGCTCTAGTTGATAAAAGAGACAGACCGTTTCAAAACCTCAACTATACCAACAGCGACAGTATCCGAGTTGAGTTTAGCAAAACTAATGCAGAATTTAAGCGTCTGTATGCAGCAAAAAAGCGAGAATCATGGCACGAAATCTGCAGTAAAATTGATGCTAGAACTAACAACTCCAAGTTATGGTCTATTGCCAAATCTCCGAGTAGAGACCGACCTCAAGTGGAGGTCTGCAATACAACTTTGACTGCGGATGGCTTCCCTCCAAATGATGACAGAGCTACTGCTAAATTCCTCGGCAGCCATTATCAGAAAATGAATAGACTGACTTTTAACAAGGCTGACAAAAATACCGAAAGGCAGGCAAAATCGGCTGTACACAAGTGTCGTAGCTCAGATCTTGGTGATCCAGTCTTCTGGGGCGACTTCTCTATGCACGAACTACTCTTAGTTTTAAATGCTCTCAATCCGAAGAGGTCACCGAGACCAGGTAACATACACGGGGTTATGATTACTCATCTTGGTCCGAGCGGCACTCAATGTCTGCTGGATATATTGAATCAATCTTGGAAAAGTGTCCGACTGCCTCACGAGTGGAAAAGAGCCATTATCACTCCCATTAGGAAACCGGGCAAGGTACTCAGTTCCCCTGAGAGTTATCGGCCAGTCGCTTTGACAAGTATACCATGTAAAATCATGGATAGATGATGCTAAGAAGACTCGCCTACTTTCTAGACAGCAATAATCTGCTTCCAAGGGAACAATATGGATTTAGGAGAGGAAATATATATCATTAATTATTTTTAAGAATATGTTTGTTAAATATGTAATTTACATAAAGATTTTTAAAACTCGTCTAATGATACAACCCTGCATAAGTAGTTCCCTTTAAATTGTGTATATTAGCTTTTATTTCTCAATATAATTTTTTTCACAAGATGTGGATGTCACACTGGGGTTTGAAACTTCATAAAAATAAAGTTTAATTGTTATAACACAAAAATTTCGAGTTTCATTAAGGAGAAGTATTTAATTTTTCAATCACTAATATATAAGTTTCTCTCATATAAAATATGTTTCTGTCGGAGGTTATTTTAGTGTCATGTGAGGAGTATGCTATTTAGCAAACATTTTACACTCGTTTTCGATAATTTTTTCAGATTTGCACAATATATTTTGTTTTTTTTTTCTTGTGTACATGTAGAATTTCTGGATATCGTATTCAGAAATTGTTTTTTCATATGGCTTTACTTAACTTGTCTTGATGTAAATGGCTTATTTGAATTCTTTGCCAGAAAATGACATGGTTAGCAAGAGAAAATTTTGATGTAATATTTGACAATGTGGTATTAAGTGAAAGCGTTTGAAATACATTTGTCACAAGATAAATTTGTGAGCGAGGTAGAGCGTTGTAATTATTGCACTATACAGCAGCACAATGGCAACTGGAGACGGACCTTTCAATTTTGAGCCTCACTCAAGTGATGATCAGAACTCCTGAGCTGGCACCTCCTCTCAAAACTACCACACCACCCCAAGATTGCATTTGTGTTATTTTTTCAATGTTTCTCTTTGCATTTATTTTTCATTGCAACAATGCCATCAGTCCAGTTATGTTGAAATTTGTCTGCATGAATCATTTTGGTGTGATGTATAGATTTTTCCTTTTTTTTTCTATTCTTAAATCAAATGTTTAGAAATTTTTCCCTCACCAGGCACTATTTAAATATGATGTATTGTAATAATTTAATATATCAAAGCTACATAATATATTTTTAGTGTACTTATTAAATATATCATTGCAATAAAGGGTATTTTGTTTACATCATGTGGAAAGAGGCCTTTTTTATGCTGTCCACCATTCACAGAAGTGTTTTTCCATTTATTATTGCCTCCATTACTGTTTGCTTATTGAAATACCTGGTTAATAATTTGCATTATGAGTTAAAACCTTTAATAAAGTTGTAACATGTTAAAATAGGAAAACTTTCAACTAATATACTCGTTCTTAAATTAGAAAAGATATTTCTGTCACTGCCAGAGGTCATTTTACATTGGTATAATGTAAATGCAATTTTCTATTAATTTTTTTTTTACAGATCACATGATTTGTAATTGTCTTTTCGTATAAATAATGGCCGGGCATGCTCTGTATATCCTTATTTCCTTTCGTGCAATTTGTCTTGTAATCATGAGAATTATTTAAATGCTGTGCTACAATTCTGTTAATGTAATGTGTGTCATAAATGGTTTAATCTGTGAGGTAGTTTTTGAATATAGTATTTGTCCATGTGGTATCGTAAGTAAGGGCATCTGAATCATATTTTATGAAAAATTAAATTAATAACTGTAAAATGCATATAGTTACCTCTTGTGTTATTTTTTTTTTTCTGATAATTCTACCACTTTAGGTTTTTATTATTATTAACTAGCATGGAGATGTTTTATAGAAAGGAATCGACGTATTTGTGTGAGTTTATTTTATTCTTAAATGAGAAATTACTGCAACACGGAAACTCTTTAAATATTGTATGTAACGCAGTGTATTCATATAAATCTTAAAATAATCTATGTAATAGTTTTTTAAAAATAACTTAATTATCTTTAACCTATGGTTGAAATGTTTTTCTTTGGTTGCTTATTGAAACTTATATTATTTTTTGGTCAACCCCCAGATGATCAATGTCCCTTTAACTGTTTCTCAGCATATTGTATTGACATACCTGGTTGTCACATTGAAACCCTTCAAAGGGAGCATTAATTGTTAAAACCAAAGAATAGTATTTTATTTAAAGGAATATTTTGGTGTAATACTTCTAACATTTATGCAGTTCTCAAGTTAGAAGAGACATCCCTCTCTGTATTAGAGTACATTTTAATGTGGTGTTGGAAAAATGGGGTTTTGCGTTCTTTTTATTGCCTTTTTAACATTTTCATAAGATTCAGTGATATTTTTTATTTGTTGGTGTGTGTAATTTCTAGGTAAAGGGGACAATTATTTTTGGTTCCTATGGGGGAGATAGAACTTGTAATCCTGCAATTATTAAAATATTATATAAAAAAATTGGGCTTATTTAGTGAGATAGTTCTTCTGCATAGTAATTGACAGTGTGGCATTTTATTACGAGCATTTGATATTTGGAAGGAGATTAAATCTGCGTGGTGATTTATAAATGTATTGTTATTCCTTCTGGTCTTTTTTTGCTTTTCTAGTAATGCTGTCACTTTAGTTAGGTTAAAATTTAACCATCTGAGTATACTTTTGAGAGAAGAATTATTTTATTATTAGATTTGAATAATAAAATAAATATTTTACTTCACAGTAGATGTTTGGGGGCTATAAAAACATGAATTTACATTAAGTGTATTTAATGTTAATTGGATTTCCAGCATGCTGCTTGACTTTTTCTATTTGTTAGCTTAAAGAATAGAGAGCCTTGCTTTGGAAAACTAAAAAAAAAAAAAAAAAAAATGTTTTATTTTTTTAACCACTAATAGAAGTTTACTTAAATGTATTAAGGCATATAATTTCAATTATTTAACATAAATCCTGCGTATGGCATTACTCTTATTTCTTTCTTGAAGGTACCTTAAAGAACAAGAGATAAAATATGGATGCAGATGCTTGATGCGTGGAAACTAAGAATCACTTCCCCAGAAGAATGCTTGGTAATTATTATTTTTATCTGCATCTTTTTGCTGATTATTTCTTCTTTTAAACAGTTAATTTGCAAATAGGCAATAATTTTTCCTTTGCTTTCTGCTCTCTCAGAATATAATCACTGCATCTCTTAAAGTTTGAAGTGATTTATAAACCTTATTAGAAACTAAATATGGGGTTTCTCAGGGTGTGGATAAAGAAAACAATTTGTGCAGGTGTGGTTAAAAACAGCATGAAATAATTTTTTATGCACATGTCATGATTTGTCTCATGAAATCATCTAATCATAGTTCTCCTCTCCCCCCCCATTTTGAATCAGATATCTAACATCTTAATTAAGAATTATAAAGCTTAAAATATATTTTCTTGTGCTTATTTTTTGCTACTAGTAATATCGTGATTTTATGTTAAATTTTTCCCTTACCAATACAGTTTTTTTAACTGTTTAGTTTCATTGTTGAGATTTAGAATAATTTTCCCCCTCAAGTCCTGCAGCCGCCTCCAAGTGTGCTTTTTAGCTGGCGAGTGGGTGTTCCTGGGCGGAACGGGCGATATACATCGGGAGTGTAATCTCCTTTCAGGGTCACCCAAGGCGTGAAGGCCGTTTCACTATGCTCAGCCGAGGTCTGCAGGTGAAGGAGCGAAGTCAGTCTTCTACCTCTGATGCTAACATCTAGTCAAGGTGCTCCAGATTTTTGGACTAACAGAAGCTGTCAAATTACCCCCTTTACCATGAACCTTACTTCTGTATCTAACCATACTGCATCGCCCGTCGCGCAGGTTAACAAGGGGCGCATTCCGAGTTTAGGAAGAGGGCTATGAGCGAAAAGTTAGTTTCCACTTTAGTAAAATAAATTCACTAAGAATAGTTTAGGCCAATATGAATGGATTGTCTACCTATGCTATGAAGGTGAAACTCATACTCATAATGGCCAAATTATTGCAATCCAGGAAAGCTAAAAGACCAAGCTAAAAGAACACATGAAATTGAACATCAAAGAGTTCCACATAAATCGCTTGGATTGACCCAATCGGAGAGGCGGTGGTCTTGCACTCTTAGAGATGTAAAACATCAAAATATCGTTATACCACAGACGAGCACAGATCTAGAAACTCAGGGTGTCTCTATTTTCTGGGGTGAACATAAATTGAATATATTTAAAATGTATCATCCTCCAAATCAGGGTTGCTTGCCAGACTCTTTCTTAGATTTAGCAACAGCCAATGTATCGAGCATTTTCATTGGATGCTAGAGATGTTCTGTAAATAACAGTAGAGCCTGTGACCTCCTTGATGCAGCTGACGACAGTGCTCTCATCTTCCTCAGTGATGGCTCACCAACACCACTCCTTTAGCTACAATACTGCAGAAGCCCTTGATATTGCTCTTGCAAGGCGCGGGTGTTTTTCCTTTCTGCCGCTGGTCCGTCTTGGGCAACATAGGAAGTGATCATCTTCCCATTAAAATTGAACTGAAAAAAACCCAGAAGGGCATTCTTACAAGAGAAATGGTTTGGAATTTCGGTAAAGCTGACTGGCCAGCTTTTGCTGAACTTACAGAAAAAGACTTTTCGTCACTCCCGCTTTCTCATCAACTCAATTTCAAAGCAGTTGTTATTCGTAATGCAAAGGAAACCATCCCTAGAGGGAATGTCAAGAGTTTTAAAGCTACCTACATGCACAATGACCCTTGTCTCAGAGCTCTAGTTGATAAAAGAGACAGACCGTTTCAAAACCTCAACTATACCAACAGCGACAGTATCCGAGTTGAGTTTAGCAAAACTAATGCAGAATTTAAGCGTCTGTATGCAGCAAAAAAGCGAGAATCATGGCACGAAATCTGCAGTAAAATTGATGCTAGAACTAACAACTCCAAGTTATGGTCTATTGCCAAATCTCCGAGTAGAGACCGACCTCAAGTGGAGGTCTGCAATACAACTTTGACTGCGGATGGCTTCCCTCCAAATGATGACAGAGCTACTGCTAAATTCCTCGGCAGCCATTATCAGAAAATGAATAGACTGACTTTTAACAAGGCTGACAAAAATACCGAAAGGCAGGCAAAATCGGCTGTACACAAGTGTCGTAGCTCAGATCTTGGTGATCCAGTCTTCTGGGGCGACTTCTCTATGCACGAACTACTCTTAGTTTTAAATGCTCTCAATCCGAAGAGGTCACCGAGACCAGGTAACATACACGGGGTTATGATTACTCATCTTGGTCCGAGCGGCACTCAATGTCTGCTGGATATATTGAATCAATCTTGGAAAAGTGTCCGACTGCCTCACGAGTGGAAAAGAGCCATTATCACTCCCATTAGGAAACCGGGCAAGGTACTCAGTTCCCCTGAGAGTTATCGGCCAGTCGCTTTGACAAGTATACCATGTAAAATCATGGATAGATGATGCTAAGAAGACTCGCCTACTTTCTAGACAGCAATAATCTGCTTCCAAGGGAACAATATGGATTTAGGAGAGGAAATATATATCATTAATTATTTTTAAGAATATGTTTGTTAAATATGTAATTTACATAAAGATTTTTAAAACTCGTCTAATGATACAACCCTGCATAAGTAGTTCCCTTTAAATTGTGTATATTAGCTTTTATTTCTCAATATAATTTTTTTCACAAGATGTGGATGTCACACTGGGGTTTGAAACTTCATAAAAATAAAGTTTAATTGTTATAACACAAAAATTTCGAGTTTCATTAAGGAGAAGTATTTAATTTTTCAATCACTAATATATAAGTTTCTCTCATATAAAATATGTTTCTGTCGGAGGTTATTTTAGTGTCATGTGAGGAGTATGCTATTTAGCAAACATTTTACACTCGTTTTCGATAATTTTTTCAGATTTGCACAATATATTTTGTTTTTTTTTTCTTGTGTACATGTAGAATTTCTGGATATCGTATTCAGAAATTGTTTTTTCATATGGCTTTACTTAACTTGTCTTGATGTAAATGGCTTATTTGAATTCTTTGCCAGAAAATGACATGGTTAGCAAGAGAAAATTTTGATGTAATATTTGACAATGTGGTATTAAGTGAAAGCGTTTGAAATACATTTGTCACAAGATAAATTTGTGAGCGAGGTAGAGCGTTGTAATTATTGCACTATACAGCAGCACAATGGCAACTGGAGACGGACCTTTCAATTTTGAGCCTCACTCAAGTGATGATCAGAACTCCTGAGCTGGCACCTCCTCTCAAAACTACCACACCACCCCAAGATTGCATTTGTGTTATTTTTTCAATGTTTCTCTTTGCATTTATTTTTCATTGCAACAATGCCATCAGACCAGTTATGTTGAAATTTGTCTGCATGAATCATTTTGGTGTGATGTATAGATTTTTCCTTTTTTTTTTCTATTCTTAAATCAAATGTTTAGAAATTTTTCCCTCACCAGGCACTATTTAAATATGATGTATTGTAATAATTTAATATATCAAAGCTACATAATATATTTTTAGTGTACTTATTAAATATATCATTGCAATAAAGGGTATTTTGTTTACATCATGTGGAAAGAGGCCTTTTTTATGCTGTCCACCATTCACAGAAGTGTTCCATTTATTATTGCCTCCATTACTGTTTGCTTATTGAAATACCTGGTTAATAATTTGCATTATGAGTTAAAACCTTTAATAAAGTTGTAACATGTTAAAATAGGAAAACTTTTCAACTAATATACTCGTTCTTAAATTAGAAAAGATATTTCTGTCACTGCCAGAGGTCATTTTACATTGGTATAATGTAAATGCAATTTTCTATTAATTTTTTTTTTACAGATCATATGATTTGTATTTGTCTTTTCGTATAAATAATGGCCGGGCATGCTCTGTATATCCTTATTTCCTTTCGTGCAATTTGTCTTGTAATCATGAGAATTATTTAAATGCTGTGCTACAATTCTGTTAATGTAATGTGTGTCATAAATGGTTTAATCTGTGAGGTAGTTTTTGAATATAGTATTTGTCCATGTGGTATCGTAAGTAAGGGCATCTGAATCATATTTTATGAAAAATTAAATTAATAACTGTAAAATGCATATATAGTTACCTCTTGTGTTATTTTTTTTTCTGATAATTCTACCACTTTAGGTTTTTATTATTATTAACTAGCATGGAGATGTTTTATAGAAAGGAATCGACGTATTTGTGTGAGTTTATTTTATTCTTAAATGAGAAATTACTGCAACACGGAAACTCTTTAAATATTGTATGTAACGCAGTGTATTCATATAAATCTTAAAATAATCTATGTAATAGTTTTTTAAAAATAACTTAATTATCTTTTACCTATGGTTGAAATGTTTTTTCTTTGGTTGCTTATTGAAACTTATATTATTTTTTGGTCAACCCCCCAGATGATCAATGTCCCTTTAACTGTTTCTCAGCATATTGTATTGACATACCTGGTTGTCACATTGAAACCCTTCAAAGGGAGCATTAATTGTTAAAACCAAAGAATAGTATTTTATTTAAAGGAATATTTTGGTGTAATACTTCTAACATTTATGCAGTTCTCAAGTTAGAAGAGACATCCCTCTCTGTATTAGAGTACATTTTAATGTGGTGTTGGAAAAATGGGGTTTTGCGTTCTTTTTATTGCCTTTTTAACATTTTCATAAGATTCAGTGATATTTTTTATTTGTTGGTGTGTGTAATTTCTAGGTAAAGGGGACAATTATTTTTGGTTCCTATGGGGGAGATAGAACTTGTAATCCTGCAATTATTAAAATATATAAAAAAAATTGGGCTTATTTAGTGAGATAGTTCTTCTGCATAGTAATTGACAGTGTGGCATTTTATTACGAGCATTTGATATTTGGAAGGAGATTAAATCTGTGTGGTGATTTATAAATGTATTGTTATTCCTTCTGGTCTTTTTTTTTTTTTTTTCTAGTAATGCTGTCACTTTAGTTAGGTTAAAATTTAACCATCTGAGTATACTTTTGAGAGAAGAATTATTTTATTATTAGATTTGAATAATAAAATAAATATTTTACTTCACAGTAGATGTTTGGGGGCTATAAAAACATGAATTTACATTAAGTGTATTTAATGTTAATTGGATTTCCAGCATGCTGCTTGACTTTTTCTATTTGTTAGCTTAAAGAATAGAGAACCTTGCTTTGGAAAACTAAAAAAAAAGAAAAATGTTTTATTTTTTTAACCACTAATAGAAGTTTACTTAAATGTATTAAGGCATATAATTTCAATTATTTAACATAAATCCTGCGTATGGCATTACTCTTATTTCTTTCTTGAAGGTACCTTAAAGAACAAGAGATAAAATATGGATGCAGATGCTTGATGCGTGGAAACTAAGAATCACTTCCCCAGAAGAATGCTTGGTAATTATTATTTTTATCTGCATCTTTTTGCTGATTATTTCTTCTTTTAAACAGTTAATTTGCAAATAGGCAATAATTTTTCCTTTGCTTTCTGCTCTCTCAGAATATAATCACTGCATCTCTTAAAGTTTGAAGTGATTTATAAACCTTATTAGAAACTAAATATGGGGTTTCTCAGGGTGTGGATAAAGAAAACAATTTGTGCAGTTGTGGTTAAAAACAGCATGAAATAATTATTTATGCACATGTCATGATTTGTCTCATGAAATCATCTAATCATAGTTCTCCGCTCCCCCCCCATTTTGAATCAGATATCTAACATCTTAATTAAGAATTATAAAGCTTAAAATATATTTTCTTGTGCTTATTTTTTGCTACTAGTAATATCGTGATTTTATGTTAAATTTTTCCCTTACCAATACAGTTTTTTTTTAACTGTTTAGTTTCATTGTTGAGATTTAGAATAATTTTCCCCCTCAAGTCCTGCAGCCGCCTCCAAGTGTGCTTTTTAGCTGGCGAGTGGGTGTTCCTGGGCGGAACGGGCGATATACATCGGGAGTGTAATCTCCTTTCAGGGTCACCCAAGGCGTGAAGGCCGTTTCACTATGCTCAGCCGAGGTCTGCAGGTGAAGGAGCGAAGTCAGTCTTCTACCTACTCTGATGCTAACATCTAGTCAAGGTGCTCCAGATTTTTGGACTAACAGAAGCTGTCAAATTACCCCCTTTACCATGAACCTTACTTCTGTATCTAACCATACTGCATCGCCCGTCGCGCAGGTTAACAAGGGGCGCGTTCCGAGTTTAGGAAGAGGGCTATGAGCGAAAAGTTACAGTCTCCACTTTAGTAAAATAAATTCACTAAGAATACTTTAGGCCAATATGAATGGATTGTCTACCTATGCTATGAAGGTGAAACGGGACCAGCTTCTGGAACTCCCGATACTCATAATGGCCAAATTATTGCAATCCAGGAAAGCTAAAAGACCAAGCTAAAAGAACAAATGAAATTGAACATCAAAGAGTTCCACATAAATCGCTTGGATTGACCCAATCGGAGAGGCGGTGGTCTTGCACTCTTAGAGATGTAAAACATCAAAATATCGTTATACCACAGACGAGCACAGATCTAGAAATTCAGGGTGTCTCTATTTTCTGGTGAACATAAATTGAATATATTTAAAATGTATCATCCTCCAAATCAGGGTTGCTTGCCAGACTCTTTCTTACATTTAGCAACAGCCAATGTATCGAGCATTTTCATTGGATGCTAGAGATGTTCTGTAAATAACAGTAGAGGCTGTGACCTCCTTAATGCAGCTGACGACAGAGCTCTCATCTTCCTCAGTGATGGTTCACCAACACACCACTCCTTTAGCTACAATACTGCAGAAGCCCTTGATATTGCTCTTGCAAGGCGCGGGTGTTTTTCCTTTCTGCCGCTGGTCCGTCTTGGGCAACATAGGAAGTGATCATCTTCCCATTAAAATTGAACTGAAAAAACCCCAGAAGGGCATTCTTACAAGAGAAATGGTTTGGAATTTCGGTAAAGCTGACTGGCCAGCTTTTGCTGAACTTACAGAAAAAGACTTTTCGTCACTCCGCTTTGTCATCAACTCAATTTCAAAGCAGTTGTTATTCGTAATGCAAAGGAAACCATCCCTAGAGGGAATGTCAAGAGTTTTAAAGCTACCTACATGCACAATGACCCTTGTCTCCGAGCTCTAGTTGATAAAAAGAGACAGACCGTTTCAAAACCAACTATACCAACAGCGACAGTATCCGAGTTGAGTTTAGCAAAACTAATGCAGAATTTAAGCGTCTGTACGCAGCAAAAAAGCGAGCATCATGGCACGAAATCTGCAGTAAAATTGATGCTAGAACTAACAACTCCAAGTTATGGTCTATTGCCAAATCTCCGAGTAGAGACCGACCTCAAGTGGAGGTCTGCAATACAACTTTGACTGCGGATGGCTTCCCTCCAAATGATGACAGAGCTACTGCTAAATTCCTCGGCAGCCATTATCAGAAAATGAATAGACTGACTTTTAACAAGGCTGACAAAAATACCGAAAGGCAGGCAAAATCGGCTGTACACAAGTGTCGTAGCTCAGATCTTGGTGATCCAGTCTTCTGGGGCGACTTCTCTATGCACGAACTACTCTTAGTTTTAAATGCTCTCAATCCGAAGAGGTCACCGGGACCAGATAACATACATGGGGTTATGATTACTCATCTTGGTCCGAGCGGCACTCAATGTCTGCTGGATATATTGAATCAATCTTGGAAAAGTGTCCGACTGCCTCACGAGTGGAAAAGAGCCATTATCACTCCCATTAGGAAACCGGGCAAGGTACTCAGTTCCCCTGAGAGTTATCGGCCAGTTGCTTTGACAAGTATACCATGTAAAATCATGGATAGAATGATGCTAAGAAGACTCGCCTACTTTCTAGACAGCAATAATCTGCTTCCAAGGGAACAATATGGATTTAGGAGAGGAAATATATATCATTAATTATTTTTAAGAATATGTTTGTTAAATATGTAATTTACATAAAGATTTTTAAAACTCGTCTAATGATACAACCCTGCATAAGTAGTTCCCTTTAAATTGTGTATATTAGCTTTTATTTCTCAATATAATTTTTTTCACAAGATGTGGATGTCACACTGGGGTTTGAAACTTCATAAAAATTAAGTTTAATTGTTATAACACAAAAATTTCGAGTTTCATTAAGGAGAAGTATTTAATTTTTCAATCACTAATATATAAGTTTCTCTCATATAAAATATGTTTCTGTCGGAGGTTATTTTAGTGTCATGTGAGGAGTATGCTATTTAGCAAACATTTTACACTCGTTTTCGATAATTTTTTCAGATTTGCACAATATATTTTGTTTTTTTTTTCTTGTGTACATGTATAATTTCTGGATATCGTATTCAGAAATTGTTTTTTCATATGGCTTTACTTAACTTGTCTTGATGTAAATGGCTTATTTGAATTCTTTGCCAGAAAATGACATGGTTAGCAAGAGAAAATTTTGATGTAATATTTGACAATGTGGTATTAAGTGAAAGCGTTTGAAATACATTTGTCACAAGATAAATTTGTGAGCGAGGTAGAGCGTTGTAATTATTGCACTATACAGCAGCACAATGGCAACTGGAGACGGACCTTTCAATTTTGAGCCTCACTCAAGTGATGATCAGAACTCCTGAGCTGGCACCTCCTCTCAAAACTACCACACCACCCCAAGATTGCATTTGTGTTATTTTTTCAATGTTTCTCTTTGCATTTATTTTTCATTGCAACAATGCCATCAGTCCAGTTATGTTGAAATTTGTCTGCATGAATCATTTTGGTGTGATGTATAGATTTTTCCTTTTTTTTTTCTATTCTTAAATCAAATGTTTAGAAATTTTTCCCTCACCAGGCACTATTTAAATATGATGTATTGTAATAATTTAATATATCAAAGCTACATAATATATTTTTAGTGTACTTATTAAATATATCATTGCAATAAAGGGTATTTTGTTTACATCATGTGGAAAGAGGCCTTTTTTATGCTGTCCACCATTCACAGAAGTGTTTTTCCATTTATTATTGCCTCCATTACTGTTTGCTTATTGAAATACCTGGTTAATAATTTGCATTATGAGTTAAAACCTTTAATAAAGTTGTAACATGTTAAAATAGGAAAACTTTCAACTAATATACTCGTTCTTAAATTAGAAAAGATATTTCTGTCACTGCCAGAGGTCATTTTACATTGGTATAATGTAAATGCAATTTTCTATTAATTTTTTTTTTACAGATCACATGATTTGTAATTGTCTTTTCGTATAAATAATGGCCGGGCATGCTCTGTATATCCTTATTTCCTTTCGTGCAATTTGTCTTGTAATCATGAGAATTATTTAAATGCTGTGCTACAATTCTGTTAATGTAATGTGTGTCATAAATGGTTTAATCTGTGAGGTAGTTTTTGAATATAGTATTTGTCCATGTGGTATCGTAAGTAAGGGCATCTGAATCATATTTTATGAAAAATTAAATTAATAACTGTAAAATGCATATAGTTACCTCTTGTGTTATTTTTTTTTTCTGATAATTCTACCACTTTAGGTTTTTATTATTATTAACTAGCATGGAGATGTTTTATAGAAAGGAATCGACGTATTTGTGTGAGTTTATTTTATTCTTAAATGAGAAATTACTGCAACACGGAAACTCTTTAAATATTGTATGTAACGCAGTGTATTCATATAAATCTTAAAATAATCTATGTAATAGTTTTTTAAAAATAACTTAATTATCTTTAACCTATGGTTGAAATGTTTTTTCTTTGGTTGCTTATTGAAACTTATATTATTTTTTGGTCAACCCCCCAGATGATCAATGTCCCTTTAACTGTTTCTCAGCATATTGTATTGACATACCTGGTTGTCACATTGAAACCCTTCAAAGGGAGCATTAATTGTTAAAACCAAAGAATAGTATTTTATTTAAAGGAATATTTTGGTGTAATACTTCTAACATTTATGCAGTTCTCAAGTTAGAAGAGACATCCCTCTCTGTATTAGAGTACATTTTAATGTGGTGTTGGAAAAATGGGGTTTTGCGTTCTTTTTATTGCCTTTTTAACATTTTCATAAGATTCAGTGATATTTTTTATTTGTTGGTGTGTGTAATTTCTAGGTAAAGGGGACAATTATTTTTGGTTCCTATGGGGGAGATAGAACTTGTAATCCTGCAATTATTAAAATATATAAAAAATTGGGCTTATTTAGTGAGATAGTTCTTCTGCATAGTAATTGACAGTGTGGCATTTTATTACGAGCATTTGATATTTGGAAGGAGATTAAATCTGTGTGGTGATTTATAAATGTATTGTTATTCCTTCTGGTCTTTTTTTTTTTTTTCTTTTCTAGTAATGCTGTCACTTTAGTTAGGTTAAAATTTAACCATCTGAGTATACTTTTGAGAGAAGAATTATTTTATTATTAGATTTGAATAATAAAATAAATATTTTACTTCACAGTAGATGTTTGGGGGCTATAAAAACATGAATTTACATTAAGTGTATTTAATGTTAATTGGATTTCCAGCATGCTGCTTGACTTTTTCTATTTGTTAGCTTAAAGAATAGAGAACCTTGCTTTGGAAAACTAAAAAAAAAAAAAAAAATGTTTTATTTTTTTAACCACTAATAGAAGTTTACTTAAATGTATTAAGGCATATAATTTCAATTATTTAACATAAATCCTGCGTATGGCATTACTCTTATTTCTTTCTTGAAGGTACCTTAAAGAACAAGAGATAAAATATGGATGCAGATGCTTGATGCGTGGAAACTAAGAATCACTTCCCCAGAAGAATGCTTGGTAGTTATTATTTTTATCTGCATCTTTTTGCTGATTATTTCTTCTTTTAAACAGTTAATTTGCAAATAGGCAATAATTTTTCCTTTGCTTTCTGCTCTCTCAGAATATAATCACTGCATCTCTTAAAGTTTGAAGTGATTTATAAACCTTATTAGAAACTAAATATGGGGTTTCTCAGGGTGTGGATAAAGAAAACAATTTGTGCAGTTGTGGTTAAAAACAGCATGAAATAATTATTTATGCACATGTCATGATTTGTCTATGAAATCATCTAATCATAGTTCTCCGCTCCCCCCCATTTTGAATCAGATATCTAACATCTTAATTAAGAATTATAAAGCTTAAAATATATTTTCTTGTGCTTATTTTTTGCTACTAGTAATATCGTGATTTTATGTTAAATTTTTCCCTTACCAATACAGTTTTTTTAACTGTTTAGTTTCATTGTTGAGATTTAGAATAATTTTCCCCCTCAAGTCCTGCAGCCGCCTCCAAGTGTGCTTTTTAGCTGGCGAGTGGGTGTTCCTGGGCGGAACGGGCGATATACATCGGGAGTGTAATCTCCTTTCAGGGTCACCCAAGGCGTGAAGGCCGTTTCCACTATGCTCAGCCGAGGTCTGCAGGTGAAGGAGCGAAGTCAGTCTTCTACCTCTGATGCTAACATCTAGTCAAGGTGCTCCAGATTTTTGGACTAACAGAAGCTGTCAAATTACCCCCTTTACCATGAACCTTACTTCTGTATCTAACCATACTGCATCGCCCGTCGCGCAGGTTAACAAGGGGCGCGTTCCGAGTTTAGGAAGAGGGCTATGAGCGAAAAGTTACAGTCTCCACTTTAGTAAAATAAATTCACTAAGAATACTTTAGGCCAATATGAATGGATTGTCTACCTATGCTATGAAGGTGAAACGGGACCAGCTTCTGGAACTCCCCGATACTCATAATGGCCAAATTATTGCAATCCAGGAAAGCTAAAAGACCAAGCTAAAAGAACACATGAAATTGAACATCAAAGAGTTCCACATAAATCGCTTGGATTGACCCAATCGGAGAGGCGGTGGTCTTGCACTCTTAGAGATGTAAAACATCAAAATATCGTTATACCACAGACGAGCACAGATCTAGAAATTCAGGGTGTCTCTATTTTCTGGGGTGAACATAAATTGAATATATTTAAAATGTATCATCCTCCAAATCAGGGTTGCTTGCCAGTCTCTTTCTTACATTTAGCAACAGCCAATGTATCGAGCATTTTCATTGGATGCTAGAGATGTTCTGTAAATAACAGTAGAGGCTGTGACCTCCTTAATGCAGCTGACGACAGAGCTCTCATCTTCCTCAGTGATGGTTCACCAACACCACTCCTTTAGCTACAATACTGCAGAAGCCCTTGATATTGCTCTTGCAAGGCGCGGGTGTTTTTCCTTTCTGCCGCTGGTCCGTCTTGGGCAACATAGGAAGTGATCATCTTCCCATTAAAATTGAACTGAAAAAACCCCAGATGGGCATTCTTACAAGAGAAATGGTTTGGAATTTCGGTAAAGCTGACTGGCCAGCTTTTGCTGAACTTACAGAAAAAGACTTTTCGTCACTCCGCTTTGTCATCAACTCAATTTCAAAGCAGTTGTTATTCGTAATGCAAAGGAAACCATCCCTAGAGGGAATGTCAGGAGTTTTAAAGCTACCTACATGCACAATGACCCTTGTCTCCGAGCTCTAGTTGATAAAAAGAGACAGACCGTTTCAAAACCAACTATACCAACAGCGACAGTATCCGAGTTGAGTTTAGCAAAACTAATGCAGAATTTAAGCGTCTGTACGCAGCAAAAAAGCGAGCATCATGGCACAAAATCTGCAGTAAAATTGATGCTAGAACTAACAACTCCAAGTTATGGTCTATTGCCAAATCTCCGAGTAGAGACCGACCTCAAGTGGAGGTCTGCAATACAACTTTGACTGCGGATGGCTTCCCTCCAAATGATGACAGAGCTACTGCTAATATCCTCGGCAGCCATTATCAGAAAATGGATAGACTGACTTTTAACAAGGCTGACAAAAATACCGAAAGGCAGGCAAAATCGGCTGTACACAAGTGTCGTAGCTCAGATCTTGGTGATCCAGTCTTCTTGGGCGACTTCTCTATGCACGAACTACTCTTAGTTTTAAATGCTCTCAATCCGAAGAGGTCACCGGGACCAGATAACATACATGGGGTTATGATTTCTCATCTTGGTCCGAGCGGCACTCAATGTCTGCTGGATATATTGAATCAATCTTGGAAAAGTGTCCGACTGCCTCACGAGTGGAAAAGAGCCATTATCACTCCCATTAGGAAACCGGGCAAGGTACTCAGTTCCCCTGAGAGTTATCGGCCAGTTGCTTTGACAAGTATACCATGTAAAATCATGGATAGAATGATGCTAAGAAGACTCGCCTACTTTCTAGACAGCAATAATCTGCTTCCAAGGGAACAATATGGATTTAGGAGAGGAAATATATATCATTAATTATTTTTAAGAATATGTTTGTTAAATATGTAATTTACATAAAGATTTTTAAAACTCGTCTAATGATACAACCCTGCATAAGTAGTTCCCTTTAAATTGTGTATATTAGCTTTTATTTCTCAATATAATTTTTTTCACAAGATGTGGATGTCACACTGGGGTTTGAAACTTCATAAAAATTAAGTTTAATTGTTATAACACAAAAATTTCGAGTTTCATTAAGGAGAAGTATTTATTTTTTCAATCACTAATATATAAGTTTCTCTCATATAAAATATGTTTCTGTCGGAGGTTATTTTAGTGTCATGTGAGGAGTATGCTATTTAGCAAACATTTTACACTCCTTTTCGATAATTTTTTCAGATTTGCACAATATATTTTGTTTTTTTTTTTTCTTGTGTACATGTATAATTTCTGGATATCGTATTCAGAAATTGTTTTTTCATATGGCTTTACTTAACTTGTCTTGATGTAAATGGCTTATTTGAATTCTTTGCCAGAAAATGACATGGTTAGCAAGAGAAAATTTTGATGTAATATTTGACAATGTGGTATTAAGTGAAAGCGTTTGAAATACATTTGTCACAAGATAAATTTGTGAGCGAGGTAGAGCGTTGTAATTATTGCACTATACAGCAGCACAATGGCAACTGGAGACGGACCTTTCAATTTTGAGCCTCACTCAAGTGATGATCAGAACTCCTGAGCTGGCACCTCCTCTCAAAACTACCACACCACCCCAAGATTGCATTTGTGTTATTTTTCAATGTTTCTCTTTGCATTTATTTTTCATTGCAACAATGCCATCAGTCCAGTTATGTTGAAATTTGTCTGCATGAATCATTTGGGTGTGATGTATAGATTTTTCCTTTTTTTTTTTTTTATTCTTAAATCAAATGTTTAGAAATTTTTCCCTCACCAGGCACTATTTAAATATGATGTATTGTAATAATTTAATATATCAAAGCTACATAATATATTTTTAGTGTACTTATTAAATATATCATTGCAATAAAGGGTATTTTGTTTACATCATGTGGAAAGAGGCCTTTTTTTTATGCTGTCCACCATTCACAGAAGTGTTTTTCCATTTATTATTGCCTCCATTACTGTTTGCTTATTGAAATACCTGGTTAATAATTTGCATTATGAGTTAAAACCTTTAATAAAGTTGTAACATGTTAAAATAGGAAAACTTTCAACTAATATACTCGTTCTTAAATTAGAAAAGATATTTCTGTCACTGCCAGAGGTCATTTTACATTGGTATAATGTAAATGCAATTTTCTATTAATTTTTTTTTTTTTTTTACAGATCACATGATTTGTAATTGTCTTTTCGTATAAATAATGGCCGGGCATGCTCTGTATATCCTTATTTCCTTTCGTGCAATTTGTCTTGTAATCATGAGAATTATTTAAATGCTGTGCTACAATTCTGTTAATGTAATGTGTGTCATAAATGGTTTAATCTGTGAGGTAGTTTTTGAATATAGTATTTGTCCATGTGGTATCGTAAGTAAGGGCATCTGAATCATATTTTATGAAAAATTAAATTAATAACTGTAAAATGCATATAGTTACCTCTTGTGTTATTTTTTTTTTTTTCTGATAATTCTACCACTTTAGGTTTTTATTATTATTAACTAGCATGGAGATGTTTTATAGAAAGGAATCGACGTATTTGTGTGAGTTTATTTTATTCTTAAATGAGAAATTACTGCAACACGGAAACTCTTTAAATATTGTATGTAACGCAGTGTATTCATATAAATCTTAAAATAATCTATGTAATAGTTTTTTAAAAATAACTTAATTATCTTTTACCTATGGTTGAAATGTTTTTTCTTTGGTTGCTTATTGAAACTTATATTATTTTTTGGTCAACCCCTTCAGATGATCAATGTCCCTTTAACTGTTTCTCAGCATATTGTATTGACATACCTGTTTGTCACATTGAAACCCTTCAAAGGGAGCATTAATTGTTAAAACCAAAGAATAGTATTTTATTTAAAGGAATATTTTGGTGTAATACTTCTAACATTTATGCAGTTCTCAATTTAGAAGAGACATCCCTCTCTGTATTAGAGTACATTTTAATGTGGTGTTGGAAAAATGGGGTTTTGCGTTCTTTTTATTGCCTTTTTAACATTTTCATAAGATTCAGTGATATTTTTTATTTGTTGGTGTGTGTAATTTCTAGGTAAAGGGGACAATTATTTTTGGTTCCTATGGGGGGAGATAGAACTTGTAATCCTGTAATTATTAAAATATATAAAAAATTGGGCTTATTTAGTGAGATAGTTCTTCTGCATAGTAATTGACAGTGTGGCATTTTATTACGAGCATTTGATATTTGGAAGGAGATTAAATCTGTGTGGTGATTTATAAATGTATTGTTATTCCTTCTGGTCTTTTTTTTTTTTTCTAGTAATGCTGTCACTTTAGTTAGGTTAAATTTTAACCATCTGAGTATACTTTTGAGAGAAGAATTATTTTATTATTAGATTTGAATAATAAAATAAATATTTTACTTCACAGTAGATGTTTGGGGGCTATAAAAACATGAATTTACATTAAGTGTATTTAATGTTAATTGGATTTCCAGCATGCTGCTTGACTTTTTCTATTTGTTAGCTTAAAGAATAGAGAACCTTGCTTTGGAAAACTAAAAAAAAAGAAAAATGTTTTATTTTTTTTAACCACTAATAGAAGTTTACTTAAATGTATTAAGGCATATAATTTCAATTATTTAACATAAATCCTGCGTATGGCATTACTCTTATTTCTTTCTTGAAGGTACCTTAAAGAACAAGAGATAAAATATGGATGCAGATGCTTGATGCGTGGAAACTAAGAATCACTTCCCCAGAAGAATGCTTGGTAATTATTATTTTTATCTGCATCTTTTTGCTGATTATTTCTTCTTTTAAACAGTTAATTTGCAAATAGGCAATAATTTTTCCTTTGCTTTCTGCTCTCTCAGAATATAATCACTGCATCTCTTAAAGTTTGAAGTGATTTATAAACCTTATTAGAAACTAAATATGGGGTTTCTCAGGGTGTGGATAAAGAAAACAATTTGTGCAGTTGTGGTTAAAAACAGCATGAAATAATTATTTATGCACATGTCATGATTTGTCTCATGAAATCATCTAATCATAGTTCTCCGCTCCCCCCCCCATTTTGAATCAGATATCTAACATCTTAATTAAGAATTATAAAGCTTAAAATATATTTTCTTGTGCTTATTTTTTGCTACTAGTAATATCGTGATTTTATGTTAAATTTTTCCCTTACCAATACAGTTTTTTTAACTGTTTAGTTTCATTGTTGAGATTTAGAATAATTTTCCCCCTCAAGTCCTGCAGCCGCCTCCAAGTGTGCTTTTTAGCTGGCGAGTGGGTGTTCCTGGGCGGAACGGGCGATATACATCGGGAGTGTAATCTCCTTTCAGGGTCACCCAAGGCGTGAAGGCCGTTTCACTATGCTCAGCCGAGGTCTGCAGGTGAAGGAGCGAAGTCAGTCTTCTACCTCTGATGCTAACATCTAGTCAAGGTGCTCCAGATTTTTGGACTAACAGAAGCTGTCAAATTACCCCCTTTACCATGAACCTTACTTCTGTATCTAACCATACTGCATCGCCCGTCGCGCAGGTTAACAAGGGGCGCGTTCCGAGTTTAGGAAGAGGGCTATGAGCGAAAAGTTACAGTCTCCACTTTAGTAAAATAAATTCACTAAGAATACTTTAGGCCAATATGAATGGATTGTCTACCTATGCTATGAAGGTGAAACGGGACCAGCTTCTGGAACTCCCCGATACTCATAATGGCCAAATTATTGCAATCCAGGAAAGCTAAAAGACCAAGCTAAAAGAACACATGAAATTGAACATCAAAGAGTTCCACATAAATCGCTTGGATTGACCCAATCGGAGAGGCGGTGGTCTTGCACTCTTAGAGATGTAAAACATCAAAATATCGTTATACCACAGACGAGCACAGATCTAGAAATTCAGGGTGTCTCTATTTTCTGGGGTGAACATAAATTGAATATATTTAAAATGTATCATCCTCCAAATCAGGGTTGCTTGCCAGTCTCTTTCTTACATTTAGCAACAGCCAATGTATCGAGCATTTTCATTGGATGCTAGAGATGTTCTGTAAATAACAGTAGAGGCTGTGACCTCCTTAATGCAGCTGACGACAGAGCTCTCATCTTCCTCAGTGATGGTTCACCAACACACCACTCCTTTAGCTACAATACTGTAGAAGCCCTTGATATTGCTCTTGCAAGGCGCGGGTGTTTTTCCTTTCTGCCGCTGGTCCGTCTTGGGCAACATAGGAAGTGATCATCTTCCCATTAAAATTGAACTGAAAAAACCCCAGAAGGGCATTCTTACAAGAGAAATGGTTTGGAATTTCGGTAAAGCTGACTGGCCAGCTTTTGCTGAACTTACAGAAAAAGACTTTTCGTCACTCCGCTTTGTCATCAACTCAATTTCAAAGCAGTTGTTATTCGTAATGCAAAGGAAACCATCCCTAGAGGGAATGTCAAGAGTTTTAAAGCTACCTACATGCACAATGACCCTTGTCTCCGAGCTCTAGTTGATAAAAAGAGACAGACCGTTTCAAAACCAACTATACCAACAGCGACAGTATCCGAGTTGAGTTTAGCAAAACTAATGCAGAATTTAAGCGTCTGTACGCAGCAAAAAAGCGAGCATCATGGCACGAAATCTGCAGTAAAATTGATGCTAGAACTAACAACTCCAAGTTATGGTCTATTGCCAAATCTCCGAGTAGAGACCGACCTCAAGTGGAGGTCTGCAATACAACTTTGACTGCGGATGGCTTCCCTCCAAATGATGACAGAGCTACTGCTAATATCCTCGGCAGCCATTATCAGAAAATGGATAGACTGACTTTTAACAAGGCTGACAAAAATACCGAAAGGCAGGCAAAATCGGCTGTACACAAGTGTCGTAGCTCAGATCTTGGTGATCCAGTCTTCTTGGGCGACTTCTCTATGCACGAACTACTCTTAGTTTTAAATGCTCTCAATCCGAAGAGGTCACCGGGACCAGATAACATACATGGGGTTATGATTACTCATCTTGGTCCGAGCGGCACTCAATGTCTGCTGGATATATTGAATCAATCTTGGAAAAGTGTCCGACTGCCTCACGAGTGGAAAAGAGCCATTATCACTCCCATTAGGAAACCGGGCAAGGTACTCAGTTCCCCTGAGAGTTATCGGCCAGTTGCTTTGACAAGTATACCATGTAAAATCATGGATAGAATGATGCTAAGAAGACTCGCCTACTTTCTAGACAGCAATAATCTGCTTCCAAGGGAACAATATGGATTTAGGAGAGGAAATATATATCATTAATTATTTTTAAGAATATGTTTGTTAAATATGTAATTTACATAAAGATTTTTAAAACTCGTCTAATGATACAACCCTGCATAAGTATTTCCCTTTAAATTGTGTATATTAGCTTTTATTTCTCAATATAATTTTTTTTCACAAGATGTGGATGTCACACTGGGGTTTGAAACTTCATAAAAATTAAGTTTAATTGTTATAACACAAAAATTTCGAGTTTCATTAAGGAGAAGTATTTATTTTTTCAATCACTAATATATAAGTTTCTCTCATATAAAATATGTTTCTGTCGGAGGTTATTTTAGTGTCATGTGAGGAGTATGCTATTTAGCAAACATTTTACACTCCTTTTCGATAATTTTTTCAGATTTGCACAATATATTTTGTTTTTTTTCTTGTGTACATGTATAATTTCTGGATATCGTATTCAGAAATTGTTTTTTCATATGGCTTTACTTAACTTGTCTTGATGTAAATGGCTTATTTGAATTCTTTGCCAGAAAATGACATGGTTAGCAAGAGAAAATTTTGATGTAATATTTGACAATGTGGTATTAAGTGAAAGCGTTTGAAATACATTTGTCACAAGATAAATTTGTGAGCGAGGTAGAGCGTTGTAATTATTGCACTATACAGCAGCACAATGGCAACTGGAGACGGACCTTTCAATTTTGAGCCTCACTCAAGTGATGATCAGAACTCCTGAGCTGGCACCTCCTCTCAAAACTACCACACCACCCCAAGATTGCATTTGTGTTATTTTTTCAATGTTTCTCTTTGCATTTATTTTTCATTGCAACAATGCCATCAGTCCAGTTATGTTGAAATTTGTCTGCATGAATCATTTTGGTGTGATGTATAGATTTTTCCTTTTTTTTTTTTTTTCTATCTTAAATCAAATGTTTAGAAATTTTTCCCTCACCAGGCACTATTTAAATATGATGTATTGTAATAATTTAATATATCAAAGCTACATAATATATTTTTAGTGTACTTATTAAATATATCATTGCAATAAAGGGTATTTTGTTTACATCATGTGGAAAGAGGCCTTTTTTATGCTGTCCACCATTCACAGAAGTGTTTTTCCATTTATTATTGCCTCCATTACTGTTTGCTTATTGAAATACCTGGTTAATAATTTGCATTATGAGTTAAAACCTTTAATAAAGTTGTAACATGTTAAAATAGGAAAACTTTAATTTGTCTTGTAATCATGAGAATTATTTAAATGCTGTGCTACAATTCTGTTAATGTAATGTGTGTCATAAATGGTTTAATCTGTGAGGTAGTTTTTGAATATAGTATTTGTCCATGTGGTATCGTAAGTAAGGGCATCTGAATCATATTTTATGAAAAATTAAATTAATAACTGTAAAATGCATATAGTTACCTCTTGTGTTATTTTTTTTTTTCTGATAATTCTACCACTTTAGGTTTTTATTATTATTAACTAGCATGGAGATGTTTTATAGAAAGGAATCGGCGTATTTGTGTGAGTTTATTTTGTTCTTAAATGAGAAATTACTGCAACACGGAAACTCTTTAAATATTGTATGTAACGCAGTGTATTCATATAAATCTTAAAATAATCTATGTAATAGTTTT